>VXBU01013909.1:1418-54785 GCA_013400315.1 Bombycilla garrulus | reverse complement strand
TTTTTTTTTAAAAAAGAAAATAACTTGTAACTGAGTTCAGAATTTATCAAACCAGATACTAAACACAGTAATTCAATAGCTGCACTGTCCCCTTAATGCTTTTTACGGAGTCAGGTGATGCTTTCAAAAGACCTGAGCGTCATAAAACACCATTTGCTTTAAACACACCTCTTTACCTCATCAGCTTCACCCCTGGGTTACACAGTTGCTATAATAATATTCAGATTTCTTGTGTCTGGAACACAAAATATTTCTGGCCTGTCTACCTGTCAGTATCAGTCCCATTCACATATAAACCAGCTAGTTCTGAATCAATTAGCTTGAGCATTTAAATCAGTATTACTGCATTAATATAACTCTCCACAGGGGCTAATATATGCTGGTTTTTAGTGTTGAGTAATGTAGCCAATTCCCCTTACAGTTTTAGTTAATGAAAGACTCTTTTCCACATTTTCTTCCAAAAAAATATTGTGTAGCATCACTGTGTACTGTAAATAGCTTCCCACGTCCATCTGCTGTCTGCTCTAAACTGCTCTAGTTTGCAAAGTTTTTGTTTTACAGTTCTTCAGCATAAAGCCTCGTTGTAAGTTCTTCTAGACTATGGCTACCACTAGCAGTGGCACATAAAGATTATACTGTTAACACATTCTTTCTAGTTGGAGTCCAAAAGAGTGCCTAAAAAATTCATTTTAATGAAAATCTTTCATAACAGATTGGACATTACAAGATCCTTGAGTTCAACAGGCTACACTTTACTAATTGGCTGAGCTGAGTACCTCCTTCTAAGCAATCTGAAAGGAAAAACCAAAGGCCCCATAAATATGATACAGATAACAACCATTCTAGAATTAAATTTTGTTTGTGACTACAGTGACAAGAACATATTAAAATCATAAACTAGAGGTTATCATGGTTGATTATTAGTACAGATGATGTACTAGCACACACACAAAAAAATTTTACCTATACCAGTCACTGCCACAGTTTCCAAAAAAGTTCAGACCAGCCAAGATAATCTGAACAATGCCAGGAAATTCTGAAATATGGTTGCATTTGGTTTGTGTGGCAAGAGTTTGGTAGCAGAGTGGCTACAGTGGGTGCTCTGGGAGCAGCTGCCAGGAACTTTCCCCATGTTCAACAGAGCCAATGCCAGATGGACCCAGGACGGACCCACTCCTGGCCATGGCTGAGTGTCAGGATCAGTGATGACAGTAGTACCTCTGGGACAATGTATTTATAAAGACGGAACAAAAACCACAGCACCTCCAGACAGAGAGAGGAATGAGAATGTGTGAGAGCAACAGCTCTGCAGGTACTGAGGTCAGTGCAGGAGGTGAATGGTGAGGCAGCCATCCCTGCAGCCCCTGGAAGAGCCCACAGAGGAACAGGTGGATGGATGCCCAAAGGAGGCTGACCCCTGTGCTAAAGCAGGCTCCTGGCAGGACCTGTGGCCTGTGGAGAGTGCAGTCCTCAATGGAGCAGGATGCATGGCAGGACTTGTGACCCCACAAGGGGCTCACAGTGGAGCACCCTGCTCCTGAGGGGCTGTACCCTGTGGAGGGGACCCAAACTGGTCTGTGAAGAGCTGCAATCTGTGGGAAGTACTCACATTAGAGAAGTACATGGAAGACTGTCTCCCATGGGAAGGATGCCTTGCTGGAGCAGACAAAGAGCATAACACCAAGAAGGAGCAGCAGAGAAAATATGTGATGAGCTGACCACAACCTCCACCTCTTGCTCCCCTGTATTGCTCAGGGGAAGACTGAGAAATGAACAGTGGAGTTGAGCCTGAGAAGCAGAATGGAATATGGAAATTTGTTTTCTTTTAGGTTTGTTTTCTCATTATTACTCTCATTTCTCTACTCCCATGTTATTAAGCAATAAATTAATTTACCCAAACTGCCCGTGATGGTAGTTGATGAATGATTCCCTCCCTGTTCTTATCTTGACCCATGAGCCTGCTGCTATTTTCTCTCCCCTGCCCAGCTGAGGAGGGGAGTGACAACGTGGTTTAGGTGGGCACCTGGCAGCCAAGGTCAACCCACCACATCACTGACAGCATAGAGAATCACAGTTTTACAGTTATACTTTCACACAACATGCTAATTAGATATCATTATTACTGTACGGTTTCTATGATGACCAGAGTCTCTAGATCTAATTGCTTTGCTGGGTACAGTACAAACATGAAAGATATATTTCCCTTTTCAAAGAATGTGAAACCTAACAATTTTACACATAAAAGCTTCTCAGTAATTCAGACTAGAAGAGATTTTAGGAGGTCATCTAGATCCTAAGAGCACCAAGGAGGGATCAACAATGCCAATATAATCCCTTAAATTTGCTTAATCTATCCTATAAGGGGAATTCTAAAACCTCCTTAGGCAATGCAGACTGCTGATATAGCATTGACATTGATAAAATGTTTTTAATATCTATTCTATATCTTTCCTGCTACAAGTTAATCCAAGTACTTTTGCAGCCTAAAAGCAACAGAATAACGAACTGCTCCTGTCTCTCTACAGAGCTCAGAGAGACTACTTTGAACACTTTAAATATATCTTCCTTATTTAGATGTAGCGGTCTTGATTAATTTCTCATATGCCACATTATCCAGATTTCTAAATCTTACTCTGCTGCAGACTCCCTATCTATTTCTTTTGAAGCACTGTGCCTCTGAAACACACAGTAGTTTAGCTGAGGCCTTGAAAATATTGAAGGGAATAAGAGAAACACCTTGCACAACTCAAACAACACTCGCATTTGTAAATCCTGGCATGGTATTTACTTTTGCACAGCACAATGATGTTATTGACTCCTTTGGATTCTGTGCTGAGCTGCAAGACACAGAAAATGTTGCCTACTAAAATGGAAAACCAGAACAGAAATTCAACTTTACAGGAACATGTGCAAGGGTACTAAGATGAGTTCACAATGGATTTTCCCCTAAAGAGAAAATTTGGTTAAATAATAGATGTGATGAAATTCTGAAACAAACCCAAATTACCCAGTGTGACAACGACAAGGGCAAGGGCAAGGGATTACACTTACCCAAATGCCTCCCATGAACATGGTGCAGCAGTAAACATGGCTCCTGTTAGGACAAAAGACGAATACCTGAAGGCAGCCTCAAGGTCACCTATTCCTTACATAGTAAACTGGATTTACAAATTCAGGATGTCTTCTAACTTATCATCCATCCCTGAAAGTGCTCAACACATAATTCATCAGGCTCACTCTTCAACAATTTTGCTGCAAAGATGGAGCACAGTTGTTCAGACCTACACTATTTTCCCCGCTCTAGTCCAGGGGCAAATTGTGTTACAGCTGACAGTAATGGCATCTCAAGGAACAAGCTCTTTGGGATGCCTGCTTGCATTGGGGCAACTTCAGACAAATCCAGGATGGTTTTAGTACATTATTTGGAGCAGCCATGAACAAAAAGCAGCCTTGTTAAAATACATCTCCTTTTCTAGTGGTAGAATGGGCCATCTTCCTCTGTACTTCTTGTTTTATTCCTAGTGTTCGGTAAAGTTTACTATTTTTCTACTTTTGGTGGCTGGCAGAGCACTACCCATCCTTGTCTCTCAACAACCCTAAAGACCTCCTGCTTTGCAGACTTCAGCTTGGCCACAACTGCTTGGGAGACATATCTGATCATGTCTCTGGCCATGTATTTAGCCATGGTTTTAAAACGTGGCTTAATAATTCCCAAACTCCTTGAGAAAAATTAAATAGCTTTTGAAAAGAGGCTGTAGAATACACCTCCTAGTCCATTTGGGATGTTCAATAATTTATGCAGAAGGAGGGGTCTTTTTAATTATTTTGTTACTCCCTTTACTACTTATTCTTTACTATATAGTGGCTTTGTTAAAACACCAGAACCTTCCAGGTCATCAGATAAAACTGGCAACCTCCTTTCCACTATGAAATAAGACATACTTACTTTCATTTATTTCAGGGCTTTTTCTATCAATATGAATTTGGTTTACTGGCATATCAAGCAGTTTGTACTGTGTTGATGCAGTGTGCTCACTGCTATTATCATTTTCCAGGACTCACCATAAGAATGGGAACTAATAAATCTCAAACCATCTGGTATTTAACAAAGTTTTGTGTAGAGGTAGATTGAAATGAAAACCTTTCAGGCATGTTAGTAAAAAGGGAAACTGCCACAAACAACCCCAGGAGAAGTTTCCAAAAACCAAAGCTAGATTCCTGGCTATATGAAAAATACAGGAATTTTCAACCATTTTAAGCTTTGCTTTCCTAATTGCAGGACTGAAGACCAGATCCATGGCTGGTCAACAGTTAAAGCTCTGTTGGTGCTAGTAAGTGTTTATACACTACAGCAATATACATACGCTTGAATAATGGACTTGCTGCAAAGAATAATGCCATGTCTTACCCAGAAGCACTATTAATATTATTCCAGCTGTCTGGGTATTGTATTTCTGCTAACCTCACCTCCCACTGACCTGATGGCATCCAGGGGCTTTGAATAGCTGTTTGGTAAAGTTCAAACTGGTGTTTTGTGGGGATATTTTGGTGCAAGCTTTGTTGGGGAGCATGATGTGAAAATTGTGGTTTACCATCCTTCTTTTTGTCCCACTCTGGCTCCAACTGCTAAACATCATGGATTTGAGAGGCTTTTATCCAGCTGTTAAATTTCTAGGACAAGCAACACCGCTTTACAAATAGCTGTTTCTTCCCTCATCTTTTTACTGCTAGAAACTTATTAATTTTGCCCTCAGCAGTGTTTACTTTTTAAGGTTCATTGGAATACAATGTCCCTTGATACCTTGGTGACTGTAGTCTATTAAGCAGTACATCTGACCCTTTCTCACAGTTTCAACTAATACCTGTGAACATCTGTTCATAACTACTGTCAAATCTTTCTTTTGTCCTATACATCCTCACGGTCTCCCTTTCTGAGTGGAGGTATATTTACTCTAATTTTACACCAATTACCAGACATGATTTTCCAATTCCTTGCACAGCTTGGATGTTTCACACATGTCAGACTCTGGCAGTAATGAAGAAGCTGTGGTTATAGTCCTTTATTACAAACTCCAATAACACATCAATGCAGCAAATGGTAACTGTGTGCTCCAAAACATCCCCATGTGTTGGTTTTGAGCATCCTGTTTAAACAATCTGTGTCAGAGGTATCTACCTCATTACTAGTAACAAAGACGTGAAAATTATTTTAATTTAACAGCTTGTGTGAAGGCTGATTTAAGAACATCCATTCTCTCCTTGGTCTGTAATTACTGAGGCAGGAAAAATGGTTTTAAAAGCCTCAGCTACTTGAGAAGCCATTCTGCCTTTCAGACACGCAGTCCAGGCACACTTGGATAATATGTTCACCACCATTAAAACAAGCTTAATGCTGTTATTATTGTGCTTAGAATAGCCCACAAATACCTGTTACTTCTAAAGGACTTTTTCACAGATGTATGTATATTGTGAGTCTTGATTTACATGACATGAGCCCATCTGTTTGATTTTCAGATAACAGTATTGCTGGTTTCAGAAGAAGGCCTTAAACTCCCAAAGCTTCCTAGTTCTCCAGGAGCACAGAAAATGTCTTTTAACAGATGCTGCAGTCTGTCAACATGCTGCTACTACATGTGCACAGAAAAACGAACATTAGGCAACATTTAAGTCATGTTCAATGAAACTTTATTTATCCATTGATCATTGGGGTGATGGTGACCTGTCTCCTATTGCCACCATTTCCTTTCTTTCAAAGCTGGGTTTTTTGGCTGTTTCACTTTTCTTTTAATCCTGTGGTTCTAAGCAGGAATAAAAACTATTCACATAAAAACTGTGTTCTTTTGTGTATTCAGCCAGGATTGTGTTTTCAGAAAGTGCTATGAGCTCCACATCAAGGAGGTAATACATGGAGCATAGTCCCTGTCATGGGATGTCAAGTATGTGTTCCAACACTGAGATGTAGACACCAGTTGCCTCAACTCCCCTTACACAAACATTTGTTTTCATAATTCCAGCTTTTTCTTGAATGCGCATAGTCTTTTTAGAAAAACATTTTGGGATGTAGGTGTCCCTACAAACATGTTCCCATTAAGTTATTTTTTCATCCTAGCCTTCAATTTTAGTAAGCAATACTGACTATATTTTCTGGAATAGTAGAAAGCTGCAGGACAGCCCCAGGGTGACCTGGTTGGTTTGAAGGTAGAAGAAGAGGGCTCTCTTGGTCAGATTCACAGGTCTGGTCTTGTCTGGATGACCTGGGGCTGGGTGGCAGCCTCCTGGACAGTTTCACAGGGTCTGTCCAATGCACATCCAGATCTTCTCATGTCCCCCCACTCCCTCTGACATACTCCCATACCATTTCATTGTACTTTCCTTTTATTTTGCTTTCTTTCTACTAATGCTAAGTTTTCACTTAATTTCATTATCTCTTACTAAACATTTTCATACACATACTTTATAGATAAAATCCTTGTATAGTATAAAGAAGTATAACTATGTATGAACATACATTTATACACTTCATACACCTTTACCTGTGTCTTTGTAAAAGACACAAAAATGCACATAGGTGTGTGTATCTATGAGGGCCCTTGATGTACTGCTGTGGCAAAGAAAAAGGCAAGGTTTTCAGCAAGTACAGGGAGTTCAGAGATCACATGGGGTGCGGCCACAACCATGGCAAAATGGTGATCGTGTGGACAAGAGGGAGGACCTCCAAGGCCTCATGGATCTGATACATTTCTAGGCTAAGTGGGCTGTATGGCTGGAATGGAAGGAAGAGCTTCTGGTGACAGTGGTCATGAGACTTTTGAGGGTCAGGTCTTCCAGCAGGAGTTGGAGGAATGGAGCCTGCACCATCTGGCACCAACATTTTTCTTTAATTGATATATCTCCCTTGGTTGTAGCCTTATCTCCTCTCCTCATTTGTGTAAATCACAACAGAAATCTACTCTGCTGCCATTCAAACAAGGAATGAAGAGAGGTGCTAGACATAAAATAACTAGGAAACAGTATATAATAATAATAATTAGGGAGTGAAGATACATATGAATACTATTTTAAAATACAACAGTAATAATTTCAGGGAGATTGGGGTAATTTGGCACTTAGGCTAAGCAGATATACAATGATTACAATACAGAGATGACACAAGGCACATGAAGTTGGGTTTTTCCTGAAGAGAAGATTAGAAGCAACACACCTTGAGTGACAAATAGACAGGAAACTTTTTTTTTTCTTCCTTATATTAGGACAAAATAGTATGATTGTACCCAATTACCTTATCTAGACAAAAAATCTTTTACATTGTTACTTAAAACAAAGGGGCTACATGAGGATTCTAACTTCAGATGCCCAGACTGTACCACTGAACCTGGTTACTTAATAGTTAAACAAGGTAGTTTAGTTAATGCTTCCATCTAAATAAATAATTTATATATTAATGTTTTAAGGATTAATCTTTATTCTTAACTTAAAATACATATCTTATATTTTTTCTCATTTTTATTCAGTATTCACAATATCATCATCCACCTACCTTTCATAAGGTAGGCAGAATTTGCCCTATAATCACTGAAGTGAATTGTTCTTTATTTTCTCTTTGCATCGAGATTAAGTAAAAGGAATGTTTTGAAAGAAAAGCCTACCCTTTTTTGGATTGGCTTGCTTGAGCTCTCATGATTTCCCAGCCAATGTTTAGGGGTGAAGAAACAGCAACAGCAGCAATCCAAATTTTGGATGAGTTTGAGAGCAGATGTAGATTTGGCTACAAGTTATCTCTGCTTTTCCAAAGACCATCTCCTCTTTCGTCCAAGAAAGAAGGGTCACACCATACAGCAGCATCCAAAATGTGCTATTCATCAAACAGATGATCTGTTGTGAATTCTAAATCCTCCATTTTTTTGTATCATGATTCTCCTGATTGTTCTTGCTCCAGTTTGAGGTCCGAAAGTTTTCAGAAATTATCAGTGCCAAGTTTATTGACTGTTTTTATGAACCAGTACATACTTGCTCACAGGGAATGTTATGTATCACATGTTCACCAGAAGTGGAAATGTGACAATTTAAAACCACTGTTAATATGGAACAACTTTGCCCTGAGGGAACAATTAATTTGGAAACAGAATAGCCATGCCAAAAACCTTGGGTTACCTCAGGTTGTAAGGGGTTTGAAATTCAGGAGATTAGAAAATTTCTTAAGACAAAGAAAACCATGATATCAGATGTAAGAGATATGCTGAATGAGATCTTTTCAGAGATCATTATCTGTAAATCTAGAGTGATCATAATGATAATCTAACCCATATACAATGGCAATGGGACTCAACCAAAATGCAATCCTGAACAGCAGAGATATTTTAACATTTATTTTGAACATTCAGTCTTTCTCATTTTTAATTCACTAATTTCGAGTGCAGCAGGAAAAGACAAGAACTCTTCCTGCTTGGTCATATGCTGCTGCTATGCATGGGGTACATGCAGTAAAGGAAGGGTCAGGCAGCGTCACAGCTGCACTTAGCAGGTACGTGCTGCAAGCAGGGGGATTACCAGTGTCTCTACTGGAAGTTATAAAGTTTTAGGGCTAAAAAGTGGTTGTAAATATAGCCTGCTGGATATGAAAGTTTTTTAACAAATAAGTTTTTAGAAGGATTAAAGTTCATGTTAAATAGATCCATTACCAACATGTATCTATCAATGCAAGGTCTCAGAGCAAGGTCATCATCTCTTCAGTGAGATCAGGCAATATAAAAGATAGGAAGGCAAACAGCTAGAAACCTTCCTTTTCTTATTATTTAGCTTGTGAAAAACCCTGCACCCTTGACTTCATAATGTTTAATTAAATTGATCCACTATGATAACTTAGGGTGAGAATGGGGATTGCAGAACAGGTACAGCTACAACTGACCAATGAATAAATTGCATTAAAATAATGTCGGCTGGCTCTTTAACATGATTAAGATCAATCTCAAGTTGATCAACTAAGTTTTGCCTAAATGCCCATGCAGCTTAAGTATAGACTCACGTGACAGGAGCTTTTTAATTGAGACCTAAGCTAAGGGTAAATGTGATAGCAATCACAGATAAACAGGAGTGGAGACCAAATGAGGCATCCCCCCAAAACTGTAGAACACTCAGGAAAAGTTCAGTGAGAAAGTCTTTGTAAGTGAAGCTGTTAGAGCATTAGATTAGTCCAATTTATGAGTACAACTGAAAACTTAGGGTATAGGTTGAGCTGCCCTTGGATCTTACCTTGCTAAGCAACCTCTCTGAAAAGCAGCTGTACTGAAGAAATAAATGGGAAACAAAAGTGGTGCTGAAGCCACAGAAAGTGAAGGTTTTCTGGGAGGAATAAAACTTCGAAAGAAGGGTATTACATAGCAAGAGTTTGTGACAAAACTGAAAAATCCCTCCTGAAGAATAAAAGGTGTATTGATATATACTTGTGGGTACATAAATATCTAGAAAATATACAGTCTCTAAATTTGAGTGTCTGGAAATACCAGAATATAGTTTCAAACAAGACAAATGGAAGCAGTAGTAGGAACAAAAACATTTGTAGTGCTCTTTGAGTCTGTAATTAAACTGTGTCTGATTCTGGAAAAGAAAACCACCTGGGAGGATAAAGGTTTCAACTCAAATAGTGATACAGCTGAATGAAACGGCTGAACTCCATTTACTTCACTTCCATAAGGATTGTGTGGAAGTCAAATTTCCAAAACCTCTAAATGAAGGCCCGAACTTTCAAAAGCCCCATTTGTGCTCAGTTTCTGATAGGTGAACTTTACTTACTACGGGTGCTAGTTGCAGATGGAGCAGATGGTGCTAGTTGCAGATGAACACTTGACACATTAAAAAGGTCTATTTAGCTGAGCAACAAAAAGATGATAATACAATGTAAAAAACTTTAAAGTCCTTCTGAAAAATAAAGATGAAAATACTGAGACTGAGCTATCCTACTCAGCTTAGTTCACTGGAAAACCTGCCCTTTCAAAGCATCACACCTTTGACACAAAAATTTAGTCCAGCAGATTCCAGATCAATTTTAACAACAACAAAAACAAAAACAACAACAAAAGTAACAACAACACACTAGGATTACCTATCAGGTTTTTTTGCTCCTTGCTGGCTTTATGCTAACTGCATTTCTCCAGATTTTTTTTTCCCTCCACGGTCTGTGTGCTCCAAGCCGTAGTGGAGATTTACATTAGTCTTTGTGCAGGACTTTAGCTAGGCTGCACTTTGCCACAGGAGACTGACGAGCTGCAGACTGGCTGTGGATGCCTGGAGCCGCGAAACGCGCACGTGGTAAATGGCTGCTTTCCCTACACAGGCGTTCAAGCATTACTTGTTGCTAAACTTGCTCGCTGCATGGGCAATCCATCTGCCTGCCTTGGGAGAGTGCCTAGCGCAGCTCGACAACAGCAAGCCAACTCTCAAAAGAAGAAAAGACTGATAGCTACAGCAGAGCATTTCTGCAGCAGAAATCTTAAGCTGGGAACACGGACACCGAATGCACGCAACTGTCTCGCAGGCTGCTGCGCTCTCTAGAGGGGAAACTGTATTCATTCCCAGGGTACTAATGAATTCCCAGGTGACTGCTGGAATAGTGAAAATATTACAGATGTTAACGGTACAGCGTTTCAATAAAATGCATGGAAAATTGGCTAAAAATATACTCTTTGGATGAAAGCACATCGTTTTCTTTACTACTTGCCAGCTTATTTACCAGCCTTTCTCTCCATTCTCTCTGAGACCCATTTCCCTTAAGCCTTTCACTGCCAGTCTATGCCAATACCAACACATTCGGAAGATAACAACACAAAACAGAATCTGATAACTACTGAATGTATGTGCAGACACATGAGAGCATGACACAGGAAGAATAAAATAATAGCTAGGGTGAAGATATGATGGCAGTTACAGGAGTTCCAGGAGGATGTTTTCATTAATGAATAACAAAAATAAGGTATATTTAGTGAACACACATTATATAAATCAATATAATATATTATATTGATATATTATGAAATAGATTAGTACTACAAAAATGCTTCAGAATAATAAACACAGTCCAGCTGTCACTTAAAGAAAAGCATACAGAAGGAGTGGCATCTCTGTCAACAGCTTATTTCAGTATTTTAAAAGAGAGATCACTGACTTACAAGTAAAAATCCTTTTTTTCTTTCTCAGAATGTGAGCCACATGATATTTACCATTCTCTGTTAAGCTGAACTGATTTTACCTATTTCTGTAAGTTTTTATTTCTACTAACAGAACTACAGTGTACTCTGTCCTTCATACAACACCAAACCCATTACAGGAAGGTAAACATACAGTAGGAATACATTTAACTGCAGTACTTACTTTTGCCTGGTAATGAAATGTATGTTGACCCATGCCAGCTCATGAATGCTTCCTCAAAAAAGGACTTGAAAATCTAGCGTTTCAAAGTCTTTCCCATATATTTAATAAAGAAAAAAAATCCAGAAACAAAGAGGGGGAAAGACCCAAAGGAAAGATAACCAAGAAAAAGCTTGTAAGCTTTAGAGCTCTGACTGCAAAATATTCAGCCTGGCAGCTCTGGGAGAAATACAACTCTGTGTACTTGAACATGCTCACCCCATTAGAGGAGGAGTCAGTTTTGCAACACTTATGTTCCTTGCTTCAGGCAAAACAGTGATTCTCTTCAGTGCAAGCAATGTTTGTAGTGTGATGGCTGTAAAGGTGAGAGATGTACTCTGGAGTGCAGGAATGCAGCAGCAGCAAAAGAATAATTGGGAGCATCAGCTACATACTCTACAGGTTGTTGTGATTCCTTTTGAATGCTTATTGCCTATGATTTTTCTTTTTTTTTTTTCTGGGGGAAACAATACCCCTTCAACATAAACTGCATCCATAAAAGATGATGTTTTATATTTTAAAATAGCAGATTTTTTTTTTACAACATAGTGAAAGGTGTTGGCTTTCCATAAAAAAGCTGATTAAACAGAAGGAAAAAAGTCCTTTTTTTTTGTAGTTTTGAGAGCTATTTCCTGTGACTTTAAAAGAGTTTCACATTATGCAATAAGGCTGTGAATTTTACTAACATAACTATTCAGTAGTCATCTATCTCTACTTAACTAAAAACATTTCTACATACTCTTATAAATGCTTTCATTGAATCATATTTTTATCTTCTCTGTATTCAAGCCACTGAATTGAATATAAAATGAAATGTATGTATGAATAATGAAGATTCTTTTAAAGAAGACTGAACAACAAGTCTCTTTTTCATGGTGAAAGGAGATTTCAGGGGTGTGGATGCTAAGTTGTTACTAGAGTCAAGTCTCTCTGATCAAGGTCAGCATTGCTCACATCTTGTGACCAAGTGGACATTCTGCAGACTATTTGAAACAATCAGTAATCATAGGAACAGTGTCTTGTCAAACAGCTGTGTTTCCTGAAAAATGTTTTCCGGTAAGGAGTATGTGCCTTGTGATCTATCCACATAGAAATTATAAAACTTCAGGTGTGCTGCTTGAGTGTGGTTTGACTGTGCTAAGCACCAGCTGCTGCTCAGAAGATCAGTGTCAGACTGCACCTTCTGCATGTGTGCTGTGCTATCCATTTGACTCCATGGTCAGACAGTATAGGAAGCTCAGCTGGTACTAGAAGATAATTCCCTTTTTTTTCTTCTTATTTGTAAACTTCTAAACAGGCTCACTCTGACATCAAACAAATGCTAGGAACAGAACATATAGCTGGCAGAAACCACTCAGCTGATAGTATCCCCTAAATTTATCACATGCCCATAGCATTCAGCCAGCTCAGAACAAATTCTACCAGTGACTCGCTGTATTGAAAGGGATGAAATTGCTCCTGATAAATAGAGAATAGGTGCTTGAACAGATGATATCACCTTAAAAGTATGAAAAGGAACACAAGATAGAACCTAATGCATATTTAACCAGTTATGTAGCAGGATGTGCTCAGTTGTCTTATTTCTGCATCTGCTTGGCTCTGCTAAACAAAAGGAGATCAAAACAAGGAAGAGGGAATGGGAAAGCTAAGGGAGCTATTTGCCTAGGGAGGAAATTTTCAAAACAAAGAAAATGAAGGTGAACTAAGAAGTACTGTTCACACCATCACTATCTTAATTTCTTTAAGAGAAGTATATATCGTTAAGGTCTGCATGTACAGCTTTGTCTGTAATCAAAACAGGCTTTACAGCCCTAGAGTCTGAATGATAGGGAAAAGTGAACAAAAAGTAAATCACTAATGGACTACTAAGGAAAGATGAGGGGTAATAGTGAAGAACTATCACTGGGATCTGTAAAACTGATAACTTTAGACATTTATACCTGTGCTATCCAGTTCATAGCAGCTGACGTAATGCAGCCCTGGTAACTGTGGCAGCAGACAGAGCAGTGTGAGATAGCTCTTAAATATTTCCCCATGATTTTGAGTTAGATTTTTCAGCTTTTAATGAACACTGTGTCCCTGTGGCTACACTACTAGCAATATTTAAGCCAGTCAGGCAAGTCAATACACGCACACTCAGCCTCTGGTGGAATACTGCCAAGAAAAGGCAACTCTGATTCTAGGAGCACTGGATTAAGGAAAATATTTTAAGGTAGTAGTAAAATTACATACGCACAGAAGACAGGTCACCTACATTCAAGAAAATCTTTCAAATTAGGACAGAAGAAAAGAAATGTCACCAAGATGATGTAAAGGCTCTAAAGCCTATCTATTAAAAGGTGACTGACATAACTTGGCTAGGTTATCGTGGCAAAGTAAAGGTTGAGGCAGAAAATGGAACAGGCACTTACTTGTCCCTATAAAGGTAATGTATGTCTATAAATACAAAAGAGACTAAGCACTGTGCAATAGCAGTTTAGGCTAATGAACAATGCTGGAGCAAAAACAACAGGTAGAAAGAGAAGACACATAAAAACAGACTGTAAACTAAAAGGATACCAACCACTAGATCACAAAAAATTGAAGCAGACTTTCAGCAGATTATAAAAAAGCACAACTACTTCTGGAATAGATCTTGGCCAGTCTCTGAGGATATTATCAGCTTGACTCATCCCATCTCATATAACTGGTGTATCAACTTCAGAAATCTGGTTTAGGTCAGGATTTTAAACTGCCCTATCATCAACAGAGAAAGATTCCTCTGGGACTAATCTAGAAGCATACTAACTTTATTTCTAGAGACTGATTCACTGAGAAGTGTTTGTAGGCTTGGAATTTGTTAAAATAACCTAATTATAAAAAACAGTCCTTAACACCAACAGGCCATTTAAGGAAAGCAAGATTAAGTAAATTAAGAATGCAAGGGCCTAACTTTATTTTCAATATAATGACATTTGTGTCAGCATAACTGCAATAAGCTGAAGTTACTCTGCATAGGAGTTCCATCAGAGTTCTGACATTTAGGCAGAACAGAAAGCACGCATGATCAGAAGAAATGCAGGAAAGAAGATAAAAGTTCTTTCCTGAAACCTGTCAGGTTTCAGGAAAGGGCTTTACAGGTGGGAAAAATGTGAAAAGGAGCATGTCAGGTAGTGAGAGGCATTTAATTCAGAGGAGTAGAGAGAGAAGACTGCAGGCTGTTTTTATCTCTCACACGGCCCTTATCTATCAAAAAACCCCAGCCTTCCTTGGAGAGTCACTGCTGAGGGGTTGTGGCAGTTTGTCCCTGCTATTCCTCACCCTCCCAGCAATACAAGAAAAAACAAAAAAAGGCAGCAGAGGAAATCAAACAGGGAAACAGGGCAACCTTCTGTTTTTAAATGTTGAAATACTCTAATAAACAAAATTAGAAGCTATGGAACTACAGAGTGAATAATATTTTTTATGCTGCTGTCTGCTTTCTCAACAATGACCTCCTCTGAAGAAGCAGCTGCCAAAATCATTTGATGTGTCTTTCTTTCAAGACAAAATGTACTTTCTGGCCATCTATTATATAAGAGAAGATATGGCAGGTGCCATGGCTGCTCTATACCTGTCACATGAGCAGTGTGTCTTTAAAGTCCTGGCCTTCTCAACACATAGGAAGCTCACCCGAGAAGTACAGCAAGGATCCAGAGGAACAGGATGTCCTTAGCACAATGGTGAACATCCTTTTCTCACAGCTGTAGCCAGTGATATCTGAGAAAGGCCTAATAATGGTTCTTATCTACTCAGAAGGGCTCCTAGGCCAGCAGGTCCAGGACACTCTGCATGTATTTCATGTCATCAAAAATACATTTCTTCCTTGTTCCTGGAGTTTTGGTCATAGCCACAATAAACTGATGCTGGTTTATTTTCAAGTTCTGCTCTTAACATGTACTACATTTCTAGTCATTATGCATATGAGTCCTCTCCACATCTTTTGTGCCTCTCACAGAAAAACACAACCACTGTAGCAGCCAGGGCTGTGTGACACCATAAGCTTCTCCAGCCCTCCACAGCATTCTCCAGTGAGGGTGTTTTTTCCTTGCACTCCTTTTCTTGGGATGTTGCTTCAGAAATCCCCAGTGCTTTTACCCTCAGGCTGGCTGGTGATCTTTGCACTAACATGCAGCAGAGGGATCTCAGTCAGCATGACCTTCACATACATGGACCACACTGGCGAGCAGGCATGGCTCCAGGAGCCAGGCAGCCAGGACAAGCATCAGGATCACAGGGTGTGACTGCTGGAAGCAATGTGCAGGCTGACAGGAGCAAAGGAAGGGAGACTGCTTGGTCCTGAAGGTGACCTGGGTCACCTTTCTGGGTGAGTCTGCCATGCGACTGTGGCATGCAGGACTTCTGCCAGGAGTGTGCACATATCTGGTGTGAAAGTTGTCCATCAACTAGTGAAAAACATTCTATCTACTACCACACTTGCTCAAGCCTGCAGCCAGCACAACTTGTGATCTTTGTCAGTACAACAGAGAAAATGGGGCTCTTAATAGGTGAGGGGACAATTCAAAGACCCCAACAGTGCTGAAGAAAACTGAAAATTTTATAAGGCCTGAGTTAATTAACCAAGTCTTTTAGTTTTACACAAGTTATTTCTATATGGGTCTATTTGTTTTGTTTTGTTTTGAAATAAAATGAAATGATAAGCACATTTCCAGAATTTATATAACTATAAGGAATGTAGCTGCCATCACTGAGAGCTGCTCTTCAGGAATCACCCTTGTCTTATGATGTCCAATATATATACAAAATACTTCAACACATTGTTTTAGTACAGACTGTATGTTAAATGTAACATATGCTAATTAGGGCTTGTATCCCTTGCCCTATAAATGTCAGGAAATTCTCCTGTACAAGGCTTGCATGTTCAGTTGCGTTTATATGTTAATACAGATAACTCATTTTTGTGGGCTGGGATTGTTGTACAGTGTGACAGCTTTCTACTTTATTAAGCCATGCTTGAATACTTGACTACCTCCTAAAGAAATTCATGAAATGTTCCTATTTCTTTTAATTGCTTATTTGTAACAAACCCATAGCTTTCATGGATGCCTTCAACTGAGTATCTCATTCTCTCACAGCTGGCACATATTTTAATTATGATTATTATCAAAACTAAATTGGAACATAGTGGAAGAAATGCAGATTGCATCCTCTACTTGTATTTAAACTTATTATTGCTTATAGTTCTGTGCCAAAAGTTCTCACTTACCTACTTAATCATGCAGAGAATGAGAGAAACCATGAACTCTATTTATTTTCTAGAAATATGTTTTCTTCTTGTAAGAACATTCATGAAAGAACCAAAACATTCATCCTGACTGAAATTCTTTGCTTAAATGATAACCAAAACAATTTTTGTATCACAACAGCTTGGTTGATGTGAGATATATACATAGAAATACTGAGTTAACAACCTGAGATGTAACTGATAAACAGTTATTCCACGAACACGAAGTAGTATTTATCCAATAACATGGTCTCTCTGTATTGGCAGTTAAATGAGAAACCAGCCAACCTTCACAGAGTCTAAATGTTTTCCTTTCTCTGATTTGTATGCGAAGTTACACTATCATAGAACAAGTCATTTCTTACTGGATATTTGTACCGTTACAGAAAGCCTATTTGCATTTCTAAACCAGAATGCATTTCCACAAAACCCTACATCTAATTAACACAGTATGTCCAACAGAATCTCACATTGTCTGAAAACACAAATAGAAAAAGAGGTGGTTACAAAAACAGGCTTTCAAAGGACTTATTTATATCTCAAACTGATTCATCTCTTAATATGTTCTAGGAAATAGTCTCATCCATTTTTGCAGGGCAGACAGAGCTTTTTAAAAGACACTAAACACAAACAATACTGTATTTCTAACTTACATGACTGCCTTATGAGCATTAGCTGTAAAAGTGCATTTTATGTACTGCCTTGTATTCTTGTATTTTATCCTCTCCAATTGTAGAAATATTAGAACTCCACTGTTTTGTTTGCTCCCTAAATCAATCAGACATTGTAGCAGATGAGGACATATATGTTACATCAATAAGGTACGTAATATGTGGGAGGCAGAACTATGCAATGATTATGATACACCTTTTGACTTCATTCAGATAAAAACTTGGCCTAAGGTACATGGCATGCCATTCTACTCGTGGCCACAGATGCCAGTGCTTCTGAGTGATGTTTAATTCTACTGAAGTAGAATGGCTGGCTACTAAATTATGAGATATATCTATATCTACATTAGAAGAAAACTCCTCCTTAAGAACTTTTTTCCAGTAAGTATACTAATATCATTATGAAACAGAAATTAATAAAAATTAAATACTCCCTTTGAAAAATATACTACTATTCAAAATCCTGCTGTATGATCACTAAGAATCATGCTCCTGTATGGGTTTCCATGGTAAGGGATTGGTAATGGGGGCTACGGTGGTGGCTTCTGTGAGCAGTTGCCAGAACCTCTCCCCATGTCCAACAGAGACAATGCCAGACAGATGGACACACTGCTGACCAAGGCCAAATCCGCCAGTGACAGTGTCAGCACCTCTGCGATAATGTAGGTGGAAAAATTACTGCAACCACAGCCTGAAGACAGGAGTGAGAGTGCGTGAGAGGAACAGCTCTGCAGACACAAGGTCAGTGAAGGAGGAGGGGCAGGAGCTGCTCCAGCTGCCAGAGCAGAGATTCCCCTGCAGCTTGAGGTGCAGCCCATGGTGAAGCAGCTGTGCCCCTGCAGCCCCTGGAGGACCCCACAGTGGAGCAAAGAGATGCCATCAAAGGAGGCTGTGACTCCATAGGAAGCCCATGCTGGAGCAGGCTCCTAGCAGGACCTGTGGCCCATGGAGAGAGCAGATCACCCTCGAGCAGGTTTGCTGGCAGGACTTGTGGTCCCATGGGGGACCATGTTGGAGCAGCCTTCCTGAGAAACTGTACCCTGTGGAGGGGACCCAGCTGGAACAGTTCTTGGAAAACTGAAGCACACGCGGAGGATTCATGTTGGAAAATTTTGTGGAGGACTGTCTCCCCTGGGAGAGACCTTACACTGGAGCAGGGGAAGAGTGTGAGGAGTCCTTAGGCGGAGGAAGGAGCGGCAGAGACAACATGTGCTGGAATTGACCATAACTCTTATTCCCCATGCCCCTGCTCTGCTGTGGCGGGAAGAAGTAGAAAAATTAGGAGTAAACTGGAACCTGGATAGATGGGAGGGGTTGGGGGAAAGTGTTTTATTTCCCTTTATTCTTCTCTCATTTGATTGGTAATATACTAATTTTCCTCAAGCTGAGTCTGTTTTGCCCATGACAATAATCACTGAGTGATCTCTCCCTGTCCTTATCTTGAATTTTTCATCACATTATCTAGTCCCTGTTCAGCTGAAGAGGGGAATGACAGAGCAACTTCAGTGGGCACCACACATTCCACCATGTTCAACCAACTACATGCTGTCTTACTTAATATTTGAATAATCACTGTTTTAGATAAGCTGTATTTCACTACTTATTTAGCATTCTTTAGATTAACTAGAAAGCTGCTAAGCTTTGCCATATTCTCTTCCTCAAGTAACTTACTGGCCACAGCTGGAGAAGAGATAGTGATGAACATTTCAAATAACTCAGCATGAATGTTTTTCTAATAGTATTTATTTACCACAGTTTAAATCAAGAAGTTACAATAACAGCAGGTATGATGCATCTTTTCCTAAAAACACATAAATATTCCTAAGCCTACTCCATCAATATATCCCGAAGGAAGACGTCTTTGCCATCATTAACTACCTGATCTTTCAGAAACCAGAGAAAAAAATAGATGGATCCTAAACAGGAAATTTTGAAATAGCTCCCTCCCATCAAGACTACACAATTTTCCACTTAATTATTTTCTACCAAGATAATTTAATTGCTCCTCAGAATTATCTGGAGGCACTGATTCATCTTTTAATCAGAATCATATCTCTTAGTTGGAAGAAATCACACAAAGATAATTTGTACATTAAAAGCATTCTAGGCTATCAGTTTAATACTGACATAATTACTAATAATTAATCTTTACTTAGCTCTCCTTTTCTCTGTTGTGTTTCAGGTTTATTTTTTCCTTTGCACTGTGAGTCATGGGCAGAAGTGCAAGACAAAAGAACTTTTCTTTCTGGGATGCAATCCAGTTCTGCATGTGCTAGTTTGTTAACAAGAAACAAATAGTTACACGGAATAAGTCATGTTCTTAACTGATGCTGTTCCATTATAGTCTTTCAAAACCAGAAGAGTGTTTTAGCAGTGGAGTACCCCAACTTTGATTTTGAGCTTTTTTATCTGTATATTAACACAAAGAACTAAATTCTGTAAAGAGAAAAAAGACAGCCATGCAGTAGAAAGCTAGCAATGGAAATGTTTGTGACAATTTCTTACAAATCACAGACTGAAAAGAGGGAATCAACACATGGAACTTTACAATGGTACCACCTGAAGAGAAAAATTCTGGATACTGGAAAAAAGAAATGTCAAGATAATTTTCTCAGGTCATCTCTGAGACACAGCACACAGCACACTAATCAGAAAAGCTTCTATGGAAGGCAAAATTAAAAATAAAATATATGCAAATGAACACTATAATCTATACTGAAGGAACTCTGACAAGCAGAACTTAGGTTTATTTTCTTGGTACTTGAGCTTTAATACCCCAGTAAGATTGCCTATCTGCAAGGACAGCAGCTGTTTTTTATTTATTTTATTTATCTATTTTTGTTTTCTTTAACCTAAAATAGGAATTTTTATTGAACGTACATGCCTTGTTCTTTCTTCGTAACAATAAATGGCCTTCTCAATAGAACCACATATTTGAAAAAAAACCTCTATAAAGACTTGAAAAAAAATTGGGTAAAATCTGGCTAAAATCATTAAAAATACAAACCCTTGTAAGATTCTTTATGAATGATCCTCAGTTAGAAACAAATAGAAAAATAATGCTAATTTTGTCTGTTCATGCTGTTTCTCATGGAGGTATTCCTAGCAAAGGGTAACAAACTACCATCACAAAATTAAAGAAAATGTAGTGCATTGAAAATAAACTGTAAAGGCAGAAAAAGCAATTTCTTCAAATCAAATTACTGCTACACTTCCCTAAGGCCAAACATCCTCTGCTTAATTTAAGAATCCATTTGAGGTACTGCTCCTCTAACAAATAAAGTCTGAAATCAAACTTCTGACCTTAGGAAAAGAATGATAGAGCACAAGTTTCTGTTTCTCATAATCCAGTGGGGAGTGGTGCCTTTGAGGATTTCAAAGATGGAGATTTCAACGGCCCCTTTAGCTAAACCAATCCAGAGTTTAATCACTGTCTCTTAAACACTTTTTCCCTATTTCAGCCTAAATCTCTCTTGTTGCAATTTCTGACCACAGTGTTCTCTCACTGTTCCCTTTGTAGAAGAATCTGGCTCTGCAGAACAAACACTCCTAAACATGTTTGGATGTGCACAGCTGTGTGCTGGGAGAATGTCTGGTGCAGAAGGTGAGCACTGACACATGAGGATGATGAAGAGCAGATGGCCACACTGCGTTGGGATGGGGATGACCTACAGGAGCCGATGCTGTAGTTTATAATCCAGCTGACAGAACTCCACAAATTGGCATGAAGATCTAGGAGAATAATTCCCAGATGCTCAGACACAGTAAGTGGCAGTATATAAGAACAATTCATGTGACTGGGACAGGATTTAGGTGCTGAACAGATGGTAAAAGTTTGAAGCAGTGTTTTATCATTATGCACAACCTTCAGGTTTCTAGAATTGCAGTTTATTGTTACAAAATTTTTTTATTAGTGATTCTTGTCTTGAGAACAAATCTTGTCTTGTTTCTTAAAACTTTTTTTATAACTACTCCCTTCAGGATGGTAAAACTAATAGTCTAATAGCCTGTCCTCCATTTCAGTAGGCCTGTTACATAGACACAAGAAGAGATTTTCATCCTGTGTAGGTCAAAATGGCAGAGAAAAAGAGATTTTAATTATGTAGGGAAACACTCACTTTCAAATACATTTTGGCAGTCAAGTTCCACACCTCAGACCTGTTTATAGTAGGTTATATTGTTTTTTCCACCTCTAGATCATATTTTATTATTGTGAGATCAGAACCTTTCTTAAAAAGCTAAGTGAGATTCCTTGTAAAAAGCTTATCTGCTGCAAAAGGTGATTTAGTTGAGGAGAATTAAAATACTGGCTTCTTAGCAAAACTCTGTTATTATTAATTTGCTGATGTGCACAGATGATAAATTGGAGAAAAGACAGAAAGATGGTTTTGTGATACATTTGCTCCTTTGTTACAAACCACAGCTTTATGTTCATAGTCTTACAGTAGTTTTGACTGCAATACATTCTGTTCTCAGAATCCTTTATAATTTGATGCACAACAGTTGACATACATACATACACTACTTCATTAGCAGGGGATGATTAAGTGAAGGTATTGAAGTTATTGATGTATGAAATTGTCTGGCTTCTGCTCATACCCATATATAAAAGAGGCAGGAAACACTTTTGAAATGGATGGTCTAAGATATAGGACAAGTCACCTTGTGGGAGGAAATGAGGCTCTACCAAGCTTTTTGAGAACGCTCAGTTTTTCTCTTTCTTTTTAAAGAAAACAGCCAATCTGTGTAATGAGGTAAAGTTTTTAATTTGACACAATTAGGCACAGAGCACAGCTCTGTGGTTCTCTGTGGTATTCTGAGGTTCTTTTAAATCAATCTTCAGTTCTAAGGTATAATCCAGTGTACCAAAGTAATTCATAAAGAATATTTTTCTAAGCTGCTCTCAGACATCTAATAAGAGATGTTCTGTGTTTCCAAGCAATGTTGAAGACAGTTTTCCCCACTGTTAAGTCTGCTGCATTCCACATTTTTCAGGCACCTGATGCAGATAATTAAAATTGAAACTGTTTACCTGAAATTATTGCACCAAATACTTGGCTTACATTTCTATGTACCTGATCCATAGGCATAGGAAAGAATTTACATGTGTAAATTTGTTAAGTCTGTACAAATTTGTACAATTTGTTAAGTCTGCTTTGGCAAATGTAATGGAAAATGCACACTTTCAATGATACAGAACTGCTCTCACTCACAGTTTGTGGACTAAATATAGGAATTTATTCTCTGGAGTCATCTATTTAAAATATGTCTTAGAAATTAACATCCTGGTTTCTCATTTTCCTGCTAATAGAGTAGATTTCAGTACCTCTCAAAATACTAAAAAGTACTTCAATACAGACATTTTAAAAAACATACAAAGACATACAGATTTTTCAGTGGTCCCTCTCCTCTCTTCTGTATTTGCTTTTTTAAAACATAGCATATATTTTTCTAACAGGAAGCTTCTATGGTTCTAACATCTGTGGGAGATTTTGACAGAAGTTGCATTTCCTCCCATAAATTCTCCTCATGGTTTTCTCATTTCCTGTGGATTGTCTAAAGTGATTATTTAATATACTGATCTTCAGTACATAGTTTTGAATTATTTAGAGGTCTGCATGTAGAACACTTGTTTACAACAGCTAATTTTTATGACAAGAAAAGTATTTGTGAAACACATCAGAACATACTAATCAAAAAATGCCTAAAAACTCTACCCTCAAATCATTTTCCCTCTCAGGATGTTAGACTTATGTTTTTTACTTTGTTTGAAATGTACTGGCTGAGAACTATTTTATACTTCTAATCCAATTTTCAAGAAAAAAAAAGGCATCTTTTAAAAGGCAGATCTATATTAACAGAAAAAAATCTGGTTAATAATCGTCTTCTCAGACAATGAATCAGAGAAAACAAAAACTAACTATCATTCTATACGTTGTTATGTTGGATGTGACCTCTATATGCACATGCTATTAATTTTCTTTCTTTAGTTTATCCTTTGATCTATTTTCCGTCTTCTATGTGACCCTCTTTGTCAGGTCACTTGTCAGATTCTTCATTTCACTGAAGAAATCACAATTTAGCCAGTTTGGTCTTTCATTGAACTGCCTGCCTCTCTTTCTTTTGCTCAGGAGTAATTTGCGTGGGTGCCTTCATCTTGTTCCTCTAAGAGACTGCCAACTTTCTTAAGCTGCAGTTATGAAAGAGTACTTCTGTGTGAATGTGAAAACAAACTAATAGGCTGTCTCATCCCTCAGCTTCCTGAAAGGACAAAAATTGGTGGGAGCTCTCATTCAAATGCTGGTAGCACTGGGCTGTAATTCTGCCTTGCCAGACTTTCCCAGCGTATTCTGTGAGGTCTGAGAAGCTCAGCTTGTTTTTGTGTAACTGCATGTTTGAGCATCACTTGGGCATGAATTTCAAAGAACAATGGTGGTATTTGCACATTGGTGGTATTACCAATACCTACAGCAAATTCCTGATATTTGGGTTCTATTTTAAGAAGCAATCCTTGCATGTATTTACTTTTGTGTATCTTTGATTCCTTGCATAATCCTTGTCTGCTTAATAGTAAACCTTGCAATTAACAAGACTAGTAAAAGTCATGCAATGTTAACCTTTTTTGCTTCAATCTGTGTTTGGTAGTTTGCAAATTCTGCCTGTCAATACAGTCATTATTGAACAAAAAAAACATCAAATATACCCTGGATAGAATTTTGACTGAAACAACTGAATACTGAGTAAACACAGAGAAAATTAAACATTGAAATAAACCAAAGCCAGAGGGTACTGAAATTCAAGGAGATGCTAGAAAATGAAAAATAAAGACATGTCATTTTGTGGTCTTTTATAGTTTAAGGTAATCAAAAATGTTCGGAATATTGCAAGTGTAACCCACTGCACTTCTGTGGACAGCAGCACTTCTTGCATTTTACTTTAAATTTCTCTAATTTTCCACTTCAAGACATTTTGTATAGTTGACAAGAATTCTTCTGAAGTTTTGCTCTATGATAAAAGTCTGAGGAATCAGGTACTGGAGTGTCCCTAAGCTAAGGCTGGATACTGGAGTGACCACAGAAATCTGCAGAGGTCTTAAGGTTCAAACTGGCTCATGAAGAAACTGTGGAGTCTTTCCACGGAAACAAAGCAACCATCAGTTAGTTACATTTGGAGGAAATCATCTGAATGGTAGGTTGAAGAAACATTCTTAGGAAACAAGAATTTTACACACAAAGACGAGTGAAACAGGAGCGTATTAGTTTAGAGTGCACAAACAGACACAAACACACTTTCTGAAAAGACAGAAGGGAAGGCTGCCTCAGCACACAAGAACTAATGAATTCTGTCTATTCAAAATCTAGCTTACTGAGAGATTCCAACAGCTTGTGATAGAAGATTGTTTTGCCCTGAAGCTCACTGTAACAGAAAGCTGTGAGACAGAGGTCACAACCACAGATGAAAGGAAGATAAATTCAAATTAACACTCTGTGGCATAGGTTCTAAAGAAAAATTATCTAATGCTATACAGCAAGGAAAGTAGGGATCACAGGAGTCTCCATTATGGTAAATCCAGCAGATTTAACTGAGCAATGCAGTAAAATCTGGATGGTTTAAAATACTTTGGCATATAAGAAATAGCCTGTTCTGTGAATTGGAACTATTATTCTATGCATCACAGGTAAGGAAGAGATCAACCTGCTCCTTTATGCAACAGTTTTAAAATAAATACATGAAAATTGTTATGCCTCCACTCTCATCCTCCAATCTTATCTTTTCTAGATCAAACATTTCAAGTTTTTCCCTTGTCATAGATATCTCTGAATTTCTGGCAAAGCTTATTGTTTTCCCAGAGCTGCTCTGAAATTATTCTACCTGTTCTTCAAGTGAAACACTCCAAAAATTGATTAGTTACTTCAACATAGTCATTAGCATTACTGAAGAGTAGAAGGAAAAATACCCATCTCAAGAGCTATACTCATCCTAATATGTGACATAGCATTTCTCCTTCTCACAAATGGTAGTTTTCTTTTCTAGTAAACCAGGAAGTAGACATATGTCTAACCCTGATAAAATATGCTTATCTACAAAGAATAACTGAAATCTATGGCAAAAAAACAAAGTCTTTCTTTTGAAAACAAAGTATGGTTTCAATGTGCAAAGGAATTTCATATCCAGGTACTTGAAGGGAAACTTTATTCAACAGGCTTAACATGTCCTCATCTTGTGAGCTGCTGTAGTCTATAGCTGCTTTTATTTTTTGAATTGATATTTAGTTTTTTCTCATCTTATTATTGTGTGGCTATTTTTTCATACCTAAATTTGTAAGTCTCCACCCTTTCTTCTCATGTTGTATCTTATTTTTTATAGCATAATTTGAATTTTTAAATTGAAATACTATTTTGTATTATCTACCATTGCAGCTCCACCACACCAATTTTCTTCCATTTCTTTAATTTCAAATCAATGTTTAAGGTCGTTAATAAAAATCCTGCATAGTACTGGATACAGGGCAGATGCATATAGAACTCCAATTGTTGCAAACGTTTGATGCTGAACTATTGATAACTACTGATGGTCTGATTTTCCTACTAGTTTTGGTTTTACTCTAACATAAATTAATCCTGACCATGTATCCCTGGTCATCTATGAAAATGTCATGCAATACAGCATAAAAGAATATAACCTATTCCCTACAGGCTTTATTAAATCAAGGTATTTAATAGTTACTGGTCTCTATCTCAAAGACCTGCTGTCCTCTTAGAGAAAGAAATCAAATTGAGATGACATAATTTGTTTATAACAATGCTGTTCAGTTACTCATCTTGTTGCCCTTTGTGATGTTTACAGTCAAGTAGTTGATTATGTTGTTTTATTTCTCTGCTTCAGAATTTAACAGTACCATTAGCTCTTCGGCTTGGTATTAACAGCATTTAGCAGCTCATAGAAACTGACTTCTTGTATGAAAGATAATTCGCATCTTTGGCCTTTTCACTTGTTAGAGAACAAAAATGTTGTTGTTGTTTCTCTTACTGCTCTTATTGCACCAGAGAGATGTTACATTTTCAAAATCTTCCCACTTTAGTCACTTCTCATGTCATGTCTTGTGCTTGGGAAAGCTTGATTTTTAAGAAAAAAAAGACTTGATAATGTTAAGTAGAGAAGATTTATTCTTATTCAAAGGATTTAAACAGGGACTAAAACCAGGAAGATAAATGTGGGTTATTAAAAGGGTCCTTGAGGGACAGAATAGCAAAGCACATAAGGATATCTCTAAGGGAAACAAATACATCTGACACTAAAATGTGAACAGTACTTGCTGGCAATATTTACTACGGTAAACAAAATAAAGTCACAGCACAAGCTCAGGCTCAAGCATTCATCTGTCCATACTATTTAAGTTAGCACACTCCTGGTCCACTTTTAGCCTGCTCAAAACAGCACTCTTTCAGGGGATGCACAGGAGTGTTTGGGAAGAAGCATAAACCCTTTACTGCTCCTTACAGACAGACTGGGACAAGGCCATAGTGCTTCAGAGGAAAGATAATTTAACCATATGGATATTGAATGTGTGGGTACCACAAGTTCTTGGAGCTACAGAATTGTCCTGGTTCATTTTATATACCGATATACAGACAGTCACTGTCTACCATTGCCGCTAGCTTCTGTCTAATTAATTTGTGGTTTCTTTTATTTTGATTGCTCCAAGTATTCTGGATTGGTTTGAGCTTTTTGCAGTTCTCTTCTATTCAACAATTGGCTTTTTACCTAGCTTTTGCTTTCTGATCTCTTCTGCTTACTTCTTATATTTGAGGTCAAACAAGAATTTGCAGTTTACCTGGGATGTTGATTTATATATTTTATACCCCCTGCATTGGAGGAGTGTGTAGTTATTATAATACTGTAGTGTATTTAAGGTGATATATATTTTCTTTTAGTTTTTTCCTCACCTCCTCTCCTGTGAAATAATAGATATTGATTTTCAGAGCTGGAGTCTGCTAATTTGGAATCCAGTGGTTTTATTTTGTTGTGTTCCTTTCATCAAAAGATATCTGTGAAGTCAAAATTGTTAACTATCGCTGTGATACTAGTGATGCTAGTGATCACTTCTCACCAGAAGTTTTGTTTTTCTTAACCTTTGTAGCTTAACTGTGTTCACTAGACTCTCACCATTATTCCTGTCTGCCACTGTCTCTTCATGTCTAAAAATACATAAGCTCTATTTATATGTAACATTTCCATGTTTTTGAAATGGTTGTTGATGCCACGATTGAATCCTGCAACTCGTGGACTGGAAGAGTTACTATTTTTAAAATTGTAGTTAATTTTCATTACAGATATGCCAAATAAGATTGTGCAAGGATTAAATTATTTTAAAGGAATATTCCCTGCAAGCTGACAGGTATCTATCCTTCACTAAGTCCTGTCTGATACTACTTAGAAGACTGCTTGGTATTCACTTTGTTAATGTACAAATCTTCTAAAATAAGTACTGCCAAAAATGAGAAGTTAAATTTTGTTTCTCCATCAAGATTCAGCAGAGATTGTGATATGGTGCTTAACTACTGAGACGATGAAATCAAACCATTTCACAATACGTTTGTTAATATACCTGAGAGCATCATGGATAAGTAAATTCATTCACACTCATTGAAATGTAAAAAAACATACACAAAAAATTTAGGTGCTGTATTTTTTTCTAAATGTGTAACTAAAAGAAGTCAATTTGATTCATGCTGAAGGTAGAAAACAGAATAGATAAAATTATATTTTCCTAAGAACCTCAAATTATGGGAGAATTCAATAGAGACAGCAACAGCACTCGAAAAGTGCCCACAGATATTACTGAGATACTAACAAGGTCACATAGGATTTTATAGTCTGAAACTACTGTGTGCTAGATGTAATGACTACATACTTGCCTTTAAATCTAGAAATATTCCCAGGTGTAGGAATCTGATTGTCTATACTGTTAAATTTTTTGAAAGGCTCCTGATAGAGATTTGGTCCAAATAATCTGCTGATCTCCCAAAGAACGGCAGATCTGAATACAAATCTGGAACGTGCACAGGGAACTACCTCCAGTGGGTTGCCCGCTTGCAACTACAGTGCGTTCGACAGCAAGACAAGTTAAAAGTACAAATATAGTATTTCACTTCAGATGGCCTCCATGACAATATTCCTGGGCACATTTATTTTACTAAAAATATTGCAGTCATAATGACTGTTTGGCAGAAAGGCTGAAACTTTTTAATATGCATGGAAAGTAGTCTACCAATATTGTATGTAAAATATATATATCCTGACTTATATCAGAAACAGTATGGTCTGCAGGACTAGGACAGGGGCTGTGCTTGGCACTGGTGAGCCCACACCTCAAATTCTGTATCCAGTTCTGGACCCCTCACTGCAAGAGCTGGAGCATGTCCAGAGAAGGGCAAAGGAGCTGATGAAGGGCCTGCAATATAAATGCTATGAAGAGTGGCTCAGAGAGCCTGGAGAAAAGAAGGCTCAGGGGAGAGACTCTACAGCTATCTCAAAGGAGGGTGTAACCAGGTGGGAGTCAGTCTCTTCTCCCAGCCAACAGGAAACAGGACAAGAGGAAACAACCTCAAATTATGCCAAAGGAGGCTCGGGTTGGATATAAGAAAACAGTTCTTCTCTGAAGAAGTGGCTAAGCATTGGGCTAGGCTCCTCAGTGAACTGGTGGATTAACTATTCCTGGAGGCATTAATAAAATCAGTACAGGTGGCACTGCCTGACATGTTTTAGTGGGCAGGATGATATTTGATCAAAGGTTGGACTTGATAATCTTGGAGGTCTTTTCCAACCTTAATGATTCTATGATTCCATGAATGTAACCTTCCTATGTGTCCAAATGGTTATTTGGTAAAATGGCTCTCAACAGTTACGAGGGCTGGACAGAAAACTGAATTTTAAGTGTCACTGTTTGGCTTTGGTTTCTTCCTCTAGTATACTCAAGCAAGTCTTTTAAATTCTATAGCTGCAGAAATGGGGGTGGAGAGCAAGGGACTACTTCCTGAGCCTAATGTCTATTAGTGCTATTTGCCATTTTTCTGCATGCCAAAGGAATGGGATTAAGGGAATACCCTCAGAGTATAAAGTACTCTAATACGATTGAACTAATAATCCGATTACAGAATGAGCTGTGCACTGCTCAAGACACACTCGGTGAACACAGTATGCATGCACATCATCACAAAAACTGTGTCAATACTTATGGTATCACTTATTAGCAGCCTAGTCTACTATTAAAATATTCTTATCTTCTTCTAAAAATCCTTCAGGTATAAGAAACATACCATACTGCCCACTGGAAAATTAAAAACAAGACCTTAATGAAACCAATCTAATTTTAATCATGCAACCACACACATACATTATAAACATAAACCTTTTCAACATAGAAGTGAACAAAATGTTAAAAGGAGCTGAGCATACCCAGCTTCCATAAAAATCGCTTCAAACACCAAAATAATGTTCTTGGAAAGACTCAATACTTATTTGTATTTATGTAAAGGAAAATCTGACAAATTTCTTTAAGGAGAAAATCACATTTTCCTGGAAAACCTACTTATTAAGTATGCATCCTGTTGGGGTATTAAATAAAACAACAAGAAAGGCTGTGGCAAATGATAAATGTAAGATATATGTAAAAGTGTTGGTCAGTGCAAGGTGGATAAAACTAAATCTGAGCTTCTTTACCTACATCCCTATATCTCTAGAAGAAGAATTTTATGATATTTTGTAAAGAGAAAAAGATTTGGGATTAGTTATTATTTTGTCTCTTTATGATTTACTGAGGAATTAAGTTATTTTCTTTCAGCTTAACATTCAAGATAAAACTGCATACAGTTTCAAATGACACTTGGAAATCATGGTATCATGAGACAAGACAATGAAAGTCAGGGAACTAAAGGAAAATGTTTGTCCTAAGACATTAGGTGAGCTGGCAATTTTTAAAGAATCCCAACCTGATGTATTAGCTGACATATGCCAGACAACGTGTCATTTAACACATATTAAGTAATTGAGATAAACATCAAAGAGCTTTGGTTTCAATCAGATTACTTAAAAGGTCAAACTCTTTCTCAGTGAAGTTAAAGCTTCCAATACTGTCATCTTTGTTTTGATTAAAAAAACCTCTCTCAATTCAAACTCCTAGAGAACATAAGGGGTTGCCTGACACTGACAATTTTGTTAAAGTAACTTCTTACTTCAGCTGGGCAATGCAAAATAGAAAAATGCTTTTGACATAATACAGAGTATAACTCAAATCCTGTATTAGAAATCTTAACAGTTTAGCTTTCTGAAATGGAAAAGCATGTAGAAAGATTACAAACCCAAGACCTTGAGATACATTCAAACCAGATGCCAAAGAAAGAAAAAAAATGGAAGTTTTGATTTTGGCTATTCATTGTAATTCCTTCATTTTTAGTCTTCTTTTATGCTTTTATTTGGGTGTTCGACTGTAACTTAATATAGCCAAAATAAGAATAGCTGTGCACATGAAATGCATGACACTATCAAAAGAAAAAGTAACTAAACCAAGAAAAAGGTTGTATTTGAATACAAAAACCGGAGGAAGTTAGGCAACAGTTCCTACCAGTTTGAATGAACAACTGTCACTAAGAGACAATCACAGATAATTTACTACCAAGCAAAAGCTGATTTTGCCACCTGGTTTCTTGCAGGTCAAGCAGCGGGCAGTTAGTATAAGTAACCAAAGAAAACCCAGATTCTAACAAGACAATGAGTAGTTACCACTGAGACTTAGAGCTCCTTAAGTAAGATTGGAGATAAATAAAATAGCATAATACCTCAAAGAAGTAGAGCAACTGCTGAATTAAGTGACAAAGAACCAGGAAAATTACACAAAGTGACCAGACCAGCAAACCTGGGAACACATAGCAAAAAAGAAAAGCTAAGTGTGCTTCTAAGTTACATGATTTCAAACTTCTCCAGACTCATAGGACATTTAGGGAACAGAGGCAGGAACTTGTTAACAGGGATTATATACCACTGGTGAGCAGCTGGTTTTCTGGCCACTGGCCGCTCAGTTATCACACCGCAGAGTGATAGCCTGGATGATAGAGTCAACATCCATGTGTGCATTCAAAACTGAGAAACCAAAGTAAGCTTTTAGCTTTGAAAGTGCAGGCATTCCATCTCTCGTTGATCACAACCCCCTTAATTAAAGGGGTGTATAAACTAATTCTGGATGGTTAAAATGCTACCTCCTTCAAAAAAAAACCCTATTTGCCTTGGAAAAAATTACCCAGAAACATCATTTTACCTGAATCCTTACTTAGATGAGTAAGTATAAAACGATTTTGATTGGCACTTCATTCTTAGAATTGGATAGAAAGATCTTCTGAAATAGAAATTGAGTTATGATCTTCATACTTAAAGAAGACAGCTACTAGTACTCAATCAGCCTCAGACATAATTAACCATAGCATTAACAATATCTTGAGAATATTTACATGTAATCACCTTCTCATCAACACAGACAACAGCTTGGATTTTAATTCCAATCAATTGTGAAATCACTTAATGAAAATTAAAAGTTGAACCCTTGAGTTTTTCTTAACCTTCAAGTTCCTTCTTAGTGACTTTACTTTCCTCATGTTTAGCTTACTTTTCTGCTTTTCTGAGCAAAACTTTGCTTATATGTATACCATCTCTGTGTCAGACTGTGAACTGATGAATTTCCAAGCTTGCTTCTTTCTCTCTCTTGCTGTTATTACCCCCTTTTTTTAAATTTTTTTTTTCTTATTAATCTATTCATCCTATTTCTCTCATTGCTAGCTAGAACAAATATGTTTTCCATGGCTTAAGAATCATTCATGCAGTTTCTGGATAGATAAGAAGTGAAATCAACTGGAAACAGGTCTAACTTTCTGGTATCATTGCAGCCAAATTTCCTGTTTGAGTCACAGAGCAAGACCACTGTGGAATACAGAAATTATAGTGCAAAAGACTACAGCAACATGACCAACGCTTTTTTCCCCCTTTCCAACCAAAGCCTCTACCAGTCAAAAACTTTGTTACTGTTAAAACAAACTGTTTTTGTGCAACATCAGAGACCATCAAGAGGGCCCCAAAACAATATCAGAAAAAGACAGATATATACTCTTTAAAGCCTGAAGATGATTCTGTACAGCTACTTCTTACATGAAGTAACTGTAATACACAGTACTTTCAGTGTTACAGTACTCTCTATCTTGCTAGCATGGTGGTGAAATTGGAATTAGAAATTAAGGAAGTACAACTTTAAGAAAATCAGATGCACTAAAAAACCTTCTCAAGCAAAAGTCCATGCACAGGCCTAGCAACAAATATGAATCCTATATTTTCACCCAGATGCAAAAGAAAAAGTATTTATTTGCAATGGAAACAAACATTTCTGAATTACTGCTAACCTACTGAAGTCATGTCAAAGATAACAGCCAGACTAGTCTACAAAAGAACACCTGCACATTTACAGATTCCATTGAGTAAGGAATTTTCCACTGAGCAGTGTGTGGGAGAGAAGTATCTTTATTTTACCATAGTTTTGATCAGAAATACCATTTTCTTTGTTGATATTTACAGAGGTTAACATGCAAACATAAACATCCTGAAAAAGCCAATGGAAACAGTTTTATAACCATATCCAATCAGAAACAAAATGCACTACAAATCGTCATAATCAAAGAAAAAAACATTTCCATTTACCTTTAGTTATCTTTTATGGTATTTTTAATTTCTGTAATTAGGTTGATATCTTCTATGTATCCATAAATAATAAATACATAAAAAGCTAGCATCATTGAGGGAAGATTTTCTACCTCCATGTCTTCTGAAGGGATTGAATAATTTGGAAAGAAAGAGTTAATAATAAATTAAAATTATCTGCTCAACATAATGGTATATGGTATAAGCTTTTTTATAAGATGACTAAACATAATAAAAGACATTTTTCTGTTTCCTATTTGTCACAATTCGTAGTATTTTTGTAGTAAAACAGAATTTTCAGAATTATTTCATGAAGAGAGTAAGTAGTCTTTGTAATTGCAACTTAAGAAACAGAGATTTTACCTGAGACACAAAAATTCCATATGTAGAATAATACCACAATATACTATGTTTTACTTAATAGGAAAAAATGATATTTTATTTAACTCTTTCTAGACCTACAAGGAACAGCAAGATTTTGTGCATTATTCTGTGTCTATTCATTAATTTCTCATTAAAGTCTTTAGCTAATTTGTAGCAAAATTAAACAAGAGATGAACAAAAGCCAACGAATGAGATAATTCTTAATGATAGTTAATGTCCAATTATATTTGCGTAACTGAAAACTACTGAACTAAATTTATACCACTGATAAAGCTCAACATAAATATTCTTACATCAATCACACCTTGTCAGAATCCTTTAAGATCTAACTAGATCACTTCATTTAAATTACCTAATAACAGAAAGTGAATGTGTAGTAATTTAGAATAGTTATAGAACCTCATGAATCACACATGAAATAAGAACTTCAGGGGCTAAGACAAAGATACACATCCTGACATCAGAGTAAGACACTGCAGATCATGGCAAGCAGAACTTCAGTGAAAAAAATTAGTGAAAAGCAGCTGTATTAAATCTGGAAATGACTTTATGAGTATACAGTACAATTTGACAGGGCTGAAAGAGAGGTCTTGCATCCTCATTTTTCCCTGCTCCTCTTACTTTTGATTTAGTTTCATCCTTCCATCCTCAGTAATGGAGTATCCACCCCATACCTCAGTGTCCAGGATAAAACATCCACACAATATCAAGATTAAACATTTATTGAGTTAAACAGCCTCCTGTTTTCACAAGATAGTTTTCTGACATTTTCCCAAGCTTGGGAAATAGAAACACATTAGGGAATCTCTCATTCCTGCCCTGAAAAGTTTTTACCATTGTTGTGAAAGTTGTTAACCTGTCTATATCTATTTCACACAATGTCTTATTAGCATATTTTTAGAAATACTCTTTTTACTCATGAACTCATAGCCTGTATCAAAGTTCCAGGATCTATTAAAATCTTCAGGGATATTAATGAAGATTTCTGTTTAATAAGCGTAGGAAAAGAAACCTAGAGATTTAGAGAAATCTGTAATTTGAAGAAGCAATCCTGAAAGTACCATTGGTAACTAGATAACAGCAAAACATTAAACTCTGCCAAGTAAAATGCACATTATATGTCACCGTAATGTGGCCATTTTGGGACAAGGAAATGATGTTCCCTCCTTATTGGGTCCAACTGAACTGAGCTTTGATTGTGTATTCCCATCAGACAACACTTCCAAAATGACAAATTTCACCTCACTAAGCAGATGCCTATAGCTGAGCTTGTAGCTGAGCTCTGTGGGGGTCTCTATATGGTCAAGGAAGAGAAATAGGCTCTTAAACAAAGATTACTCATCTCACCTGTTTTAAATAAAGACAAATTTTGCTAACAAGTGCCTGCTTCTTACTGACTATGAACAAAGAGCCTAGGCAGGCTGTTATAAGTACCCACATTTTGAATAACTGCAATCACAGGAATAAGCAGGAAGGCATTGAGAGCAAAACAATAAAAAAAATCAGGAAAAAATAAAGAAAAGGGGATAGTAACTAAGTCTCATGACACACAACTGCAAACACCCCACTGTCATGGCCAGGGATACCTTTCGCTAGACCAGATTGGTCAGCGTTCCATCTGACTTGGCCTTAAACACTTCCAGGGATGGGGCATCCAAGTTCTCTGGGCAACAAAATCCAGTGCCTTACCACTCTCACAGTAAAGAAGATTTTCCTAATATCTAGTCTAAACCTACTCTTCATCAGTCTGAAACCACAACCCCTTGTCTGTCACTCTATACTCTAGTAAATAGCTGCACTCCATCTTTCTTGTAGGGTCTACTCAGGTACTAGAAGGCTACTATTAGGTAACCTTGAAGCCTTTTGCTTTCCAGACTAAACAATCCCATTTCTCTCAGCCTTTCCTCAAAGCAGAGGTGCTCCAGCCCTCTAAACAAATTTGTGTCTGTCCTCTGGGCTCACTCCAGCAGGTCCCTGTCCATCCTGTGCAGGACCCCAGCTCTGGATACAGTGCTCCAGGTGGGTCTCACCAGAGCAGAGCAGAGAAGAGAAGAGCAGAGCAGAGCAGAGAAGAGCAGAGCAGAGAAGAGGGGCAGAATCCCCTCCCTTCCCTGCTGCCCACAGGCTCTGGATTCAGCCCAGGACACGTGTGTCTCTCTGGGCTGTCACCCACCAGCACTCCCAAGCCCTCCTGGCCAGGGTTGCTCTTAGATCTCTTCATCTCCCTGCCTTTTCTTAACAATTTAGTGTTCAAATGTTACCTGTCACTCTCATGGCTGTGTACTGGAGAGGCACTTCCTGACAAAGACTTCTCAAACTTTTCTATCTCCTTGTATACGTTCCGAAGAAGTAACACAGAATTTTAGGTTTCCTTTCTCTTCACAAAGCAACATTAAAGAAGGGTCAACAGAGCAAGTATGATAGAATTACTTTTATGTCATGTTTGTACAACAGAAATGCTTACACTGGAAATATTTTAAGCATCAGCACCCAAGAATAAAGGCCAGATGATTTCCATCTTGCACCTTTCACTTCCTTGCCCTCTTCCCCTTTCCTAGCTACACATACTTCCACCAGCCAGAAAATCCTAGAATGTTGCCGCTATTCATTCTGCAGGATAATTCTGATTTTGCATAAGGCTCTAGCAGAGTATACGTCTCTCACTCTGCAAAGACTTGAAACAAGATACTCTGGACTATGATCTGCTTTATATTTGGTAGTTTTAATGTATCCCTGATAGTTACTCAAGCAACTATGCTAGTATACTTTATATTTCAGTGCATCTGTCACAGCTGCCCGTCCGTAAAAACCGACAGAGCAGACATTTTCATAATGTTTTACAGAACAATTAAAACATCATTGTGCAAAACTTCATCATGCACAAATCAGGAAGTAACATTACTGTTTTTATTTCACATATTGTACTCAGTAGACTAGAAGCTAAAATTGCTTCAGCACTCAAATTAGACCTGTTTATGGTATTTATTCAATAAGAACTTCCTACATCAAAGCAATTCTTATTAAAAAACAAATGCAGAATCATAATCCAATAAATAGCCCAATCTTTGCTGGTTGAGTCTACTATAAAATTTTAACAGAAGCTTTTGGATGGTGTAAGTACAGTATTTGTAAGAGTATGTGCTCCCAGAAACCATGTTTTTTGAGTTAATTATATTAACATTAAAAGAATATAGGTGAAAATTTTTTGGCTTCAATAGCTTTCATGTGAGTCATGATGGTGGCTTTGTAACCTGTATAATGGTTCTTTGAATCTTGGCTATTATTTTATTTTGTCTCCTTCTTCCTAAGCAATGTTGAATATTCAACATCTTGTGTTCAAATATGTAGATGGAAACAAAAGACAGCATTTGTACCTAATAACTCTGATGCACTACATATATATGAAGCAAATGTAATTAAGCAAGAAGGAAAATAACCTTCCAGGAAGAAAGTAGAAGAGATTATCAGGCTCCAGACTTCAGAAAATTACTTTCCTTTCTTTCTTTTTTTTTTTTTCCTTTTCTTTTTTCTTTCTTTTTTCTTATTTTAAGTGGATCACTAAAATGTTGTGAAAGCAAAAAATTATCTTTTGTCCACAGTTAAACCTTGACCTAATATATTCTTAGCCACTGTACTCATAAATCACAGTTTTTATATCAAGAACTAGATGTTGCAAAATGCATTTAAAGTATCACCATAAATTCTAAGTATTTTGGCACCTTATCAATATCCTAGCAGATTTTCAACATTTGAAGATGAACATGTGTCTTTTTAATTACCTTTACCAGAAAACTGTACATCCTTATATGCTTTATCTGCATTAACAAATAATGTGGCACAATAGAAGCACATCTTTAAAGACAAAAGGTTTTTGCTCAGTGCCTTAAATCATTTAAGGGCTTTCATGGAATTATAGTTCTAATATGATACATGTTTCAGGTCTGAATACAGCACAAAAACTGGGAATACCATTAGGTAATTACTGCTGAATAGTATACATGCAGGTAAAGGTGGACTGGAGTAGAAAAATGTTTTTTGGACATAAAGTCAAAACTAGTTAAAATATACATAAGATACGAAAAAAGTTTCTTTAAAAATTTTGAGTACTTTGCATATTGCTTGCATTTTCTTGTTTAGATACATGAAAGAGCTTTTTTTTTTTGCCATTATTGTTCATGTAGTGTAACCACAGCAAGAATCTCTCAATTTATTAGCCATATATTTGTATATATTACATAAAATATATATCAATNTGGCTTTATTTCCATGCACACCGCTTTTCTTTGTTCTTCTATAAACATGAGCATGTAGTGCAGAATCAGAAAGCCTTCACACTGGCTTTAACTAACTCATTAAGCACATAACCTTCAGAAAATACTTCTTCAGAAAGCTATAAAAATAAGTAGTCACCTTTTCAGTGTCTTGGGCTCTTTGCTCTTCTTGGAGGTTCTGAGCTCTCAGCTGCTCTGCAACATACACATGACCTCTCTTATCTGTTAGCATCTTGGATTTTGTTTCAGAAGGCTCTGAAATCTGCTGTAGTTGCAAGTCATTCTGATGTGGCACTAAATTTTCAAACACTAAAATTAAACATCAAGCAGTGAAGAGTCAGAAATAGTAATAAACATATTAAAATATGATAATTTTAAGAATGTTGTTTCAAACTGTTTTTCTGTGTTACTGTACACAGAAAAATCTACAAACATGTTCAGACTGAAAATCAAGACTAGCTCCATTGAAAATAACTTACAGATTTGATCTTGAATGATGTCAAACTTTGTTTAGTTGAGAGAAACTAATTACTCTGTACAGCTTTCTCTGGAGAGAAAGTGCAGAGGGAGGTGCTGTGCTCTTGCAGCTGGCATCCAGTGAGAAGACAGTGTGGGAATAGAACCATAGAATTGTAGAATGGCTTATGTTGGAAGAGACCTTAAAGACTACCTAGTTTCAAGCCTCTTGCCCCGGGCATGGACAGCTTCAACTAGACCAGATTGTTTAAAGTCCCATTCAGCCTGGAATTTTGAGTACTCACTGTGATGATGCATCCACAATTTCTCTGGGCAACTTGTTCAGATTCCAGCCTCACAGTAAAGAATAAATTCCCAATATGTAAGCTAAACCTACTCTCCATCAGTTTGAAGCCACTGCCCTTTGTTATGTCTTGTCCAACTCCATGTGGTCTTGGGTAACCTAAAACATTATTGCACTCCATATCTATCTGTGCCCCAAAAAAGCCTTACTGTCTCTCTGTGATCCAGTGCTGCAGCCAGAATGGGAATTCTGAGCTGGGGGTTGTAGGGAGGGAAGAGGGGTGTTATTTATATCCATTTTTAATTTGGAGCCTGGAAGCAGGGAGTGCTCTCTTTTGTGGAAGCATTTAGAGAAGGTGAAGGCTCTGCTTTGGAGAGAGTTGCTTCAGATGGCTGGGGTTTTTTTCTGGGCTTGCAACCAGAGCAGCCACTCAGAAAAAGTGTATTTCACAAGCAAAAAGCTGTTTTAGAGTGAACTTTGCAAACCCTATCAGCAGCGTGGAGCTTGAGCCAGTCTCTGGGGCCAGGTCAGTGACAACAGGCCAGTCCTTTCCCCTGGACACACCAGCTGCTTGGCAGACAGCAGCACCAACACCGGTGGAGTCTTGCATGTGGCAGGAGGAGGCAGCGGGTGGCAGAGCTGACCCGACACAAGCCAGCAAATCTTCATCTGCCATTAGAACTGTTCCATATCTCCTACCTTCTAATCAGGGTTTGCTGCCATCATTTCCCCTTGTCTCCCTGACCCTGTTGTTGCCTGCAAAGGCTGCCATTTTGGGGGGAGGTTTTGCCACCATCTTTTCCCTTTATCTCCCCTCACACAATTGCTTGCAGCGGGCACCATCCCAAGAAGGGCATATCCAGCATTTTGGGTTTCTCTTAGTTCTCAGGGAGTCTGTTTTTTGAAATTTTCTATCTAGTGATTATTTACTGTTTTTTGCATCTTGCAGTTTCATTTGTTAGCAAACTGTTATTTTCTCACTTACACCCTCTCATATTTTTTTTCTCCTTATTTGTGGAAAGGGACTGGTCAAAAATATAAAGGGGGACAGCTCATTTTAGAGTGGTCCCCTTCAGACTGTCCTAAACCAAGACACATGCTCTTGTAAAAACAGCTGCTCTCCATCTTTCTTGTACGCTCCCCTCAGGTACTGGAAGGCCACAATTAGGTAGCCCTAAAGCCTTTTGCTCTGCAGGCTGAAAACCCCCAATTCTCTCAGTCTTTCCATTCAGTAGAGGTGTTCCAGCCTGCTAATAATCTTGGCAGCCTCCTCTAGGCTCACTCCAGCAGGTCCACACCTTTCCTGTGCTGGGACCCCAGAGCTGGATGGGGGTCCCATCAGAGTAGAGCAGAGAAGAGCAGAGAAGAGCAGAGAAGAGCAGAGAAGAGCAGAGGGGCAGACTCCCCTCCCTTCCCTGCTGCCCACAGGCTCTGGATGCAGCCCAGGACACGTGTGGCTCTCTGGGCTGTCAGTGCCATGGCCGGGCCATGTCCAGCCTCTCACCCACCAGCACCCCAAATCCTCCTGGGCAGGGCTGCTCTGGGTCTGTTCAACACAAAACTGGATTGATTCCAGGGGCTGCACCAACCCAGACACTTGCACCAGCACCAGCACTTGATCTTGTTAAATCTCATGACATTCTGACATTCTCATGGGCCTGCTTCTCAAGCTTGTCCAGGTATCTGTGGATGGCATCCTGTCCTTCAGGTGTGTTAAACCATCTCAGCTTAATGAAGATATTAAATTACACTTGTCCCAATATAGACCCCTGAGGGATACCACTTGTGTGTGATGGATGTGACTGTGAAACCCTACCATTTCTTACATATCAAAGTCCACCCATCAAACTCATGCCTCTCAATTTCAAGAGGATGAGTGGGGGATCATGACACAGGCTTTACAGAAGTCCAGATAAATGAAATCTGTAACCCATCCCTTGTCCACTGATGTGGTCACTCCATCAAGGAAAGCCAATAATTTGGTCAGGCAGGACTTACCCTTGGTAAAGCTGAGCTGGTTGTCCCAAAACCCTTCCCTGTCCTCCAAGTGCCTCAGCACAATTGCTAGGAGAATCTGTTCCATAATCTTCCCAGGCACAGAAGTGAGGCTGACAGGTTAGCAGTTTCCAGGGCTGTTCTTTTTTCTCTTTTTAAAAATGGGTATGTTTCCCTTTTTCCATGTGCCCAGAACATCAACTGACTGCTGTAACCTTTCAAACATCATGGAGAGCAGCTGGGAACTTCACCAGTCAATACTTTCAGGACTCTGGGATACATATCAACATGTGCGATGGACTGTGAAGACCTCACTCATGTCCAGGGGATACTCAGCCTTCTTATATCTTTTCATCTCTCTTCAATTTTCCCCCATGACCACCACAAAAATAATGTGAGAACCTTGTACAGCTCGATGAATTTAAATCTTGGAACTAGACTCTGAATGAGACTCTTGGTTACACTTTCTTCGAATAAAATAATAATGAAAGACCGAAGATGGGTAAAAAATTATATAACGTAGTAGGGAGGAAATACAAGCTTTAATATCAACATATATTTTATGGCTTATGTGTGAGAGTCTTCAAAGAACACAGACGCTAGAAAGAGAAGTTCAAATGAGAATTAAATAAATAACTGCTAGGGAATATGGCCTGGTAATTTAACTCTGTCTTCTTGCAACATACTTTATTGTGGGATCTGGGATCTTAGTATGAATATTAAGGTCTCTAAGAAAATAAAAACTGTGAGTGTATCTACAGAATACTTCATGCCCAAATTGAAAGCAATCTTAGTTTTGCTGACAATTTTTATTAATATTTTTTGCCAACTTCCCCTGTCTGTTCAATTTTCCTTCTCTAATAAAATTCGTAACCTGGCATATGGAATGTACACAACTGCTGATGAAACAGCAGCCCTGTTGTTATTATCTGGAGGCTGGAAAAAGATGAGACAGTAAAATTGTGCTTGAAAGGAGTAGTTCAGGGAACATGGAGGGCATAACCAGTCTGTAGATTCATGTTTACTAATATTTGCTAATTATAACAAAGTAAATTCTACTAGCAAGCACAATACACTGACATGTGTTTATCATATGTAAAAAAAAATAATGATTTTTCTTCTAATCATAGTATTTCAGACTTTTACTAACATAAAAAAATTGTATTATTAAGTAAACCATTACTACAAAATGGCATACATCATACCTTCAATAATTTAAATATTAGTTAAGCTGTGTTCATCCATTTAATATTCCTAACATCCTTTCATGTGTGGAAAGGAATAGTAAGTGCTCACAGTTTTAACATCCCTTGTCAATCAGGCCAAGGTCAGGGACCTATATACTCATGAAACTAAACACATGAGGGAGCAAGGGCGAAGAGAAATATTTACAATTTTAATTCCAAGGAGTGATGAGAGCAATGCTCTTTTTTCTGAGAAATTCTTGTAATTACTTTGCCTTCGACAGAAGACCAATTTCCTTACTGAAGATAGGGTACAATTTTTGTGAGAGATGGACAAATTGAATATACTGGCAGCCTGTCTGAATTTTGTTTTCTGAAGTGCTTTTGAAGAGAAATGATGGCTTTTTCATTATGGCAATGACATAGAGGTTTTTTTGAGTATGTGTAATTACATAGAGTCAAGGGCTTGTAATTATACATCTATTTATACTGAAAATTCTCCTAATTTGATTTTTTTTCTATTTCTGTCATGATCTAATGTCTTGTTTTGATGTTTTCGCCTGTTATTAAACAGACCAAAAATACAATCAAAACTCTTTCTCTGAATGCCCTTACCTTTTAACTGAATAGAAAAAGCAAATCAAAATTATTTCCAGGAGGCAATAGCAAAAGACTACAACATAAAAAGAAACCTCCTGCTTGAAGGTGATGGAAAAGGAGAGTTTCATGCATCCAGAACTGGACTAAAATCTAAGTCGTCTTTCCAAGGTATTCTAAGTTTGAGATAAAAAAATAGTAACTGTGTAGTTCATCATTACTTCAAATCTGAAGTACTGTCAAGCATGCAAAAGACTGAGAATGAAAACTATTGTAACATTTAATGCAAATAATTTCACAGTTTCAATGAAAATGGCTTCTACAATACCTAGAAAATTAGAAAAGTTTTAAAGTAGGAAATTAATAAATACTTACAAAACAAAACAAAAAAATCCTGCCACTCTCTCTAACATTTTGTACAGGCCTTTTATTATTTAATGGGAATCCTATTATTTTATAATTTTGTCAGTCTCTTGAAAGTGTAGAACAGTGACTTAAGATACCAAGGAAAAAATGTAGAATCATGTATGATCTATTGCATACGTGCATTTCTTAGTGTACCTACAAAAATAATTTATCCCTACTACTATATATGATGAAACTTGCAGGCTCTTCCCACAAAACATATATCAATCCATAAACATTTCATATTCATACCTATGTGGCTTTCCACTCAGACTCTGGAATTTGGATTTAATTGCTTCTTGAACTTTTGTATTTCTCTTTTTTTAATCTCACAGTGATCAAGTATGGGGTATATATTTTTAAAACATACTCAATTTTAAGACAATAATATCATAAAGTTTACATTTGTACTGGTGGAAATGAAGGACAAGTAAAGAAGTTAAGAGCAAAAGAAATTACTTACTTGTTTTGTTGTGCAGATGCACAAGGATTCAGTTTATTGGTTGATTAAGAAGAGACTTGCACTTAAACATGGCATGGTAACTCAAAAAATACTACCAAAGGTATGAAAACATATACAAAGCACAATACAAGAAATACAACGGGGGAAGCAAAATGGCTGGGTATAAATTACTTTAATAACATTGTAAACATATAAAAACATGGTGAAAGAAAATAATAAATTAAAAGCTTATTGGTCAGTACACAAAAGATAGGAAAAACTGTTTGCTGCAACAGAGGAGTAATGCTAAGCTCTAAAACACCTGAATCAAATCAGAAGAGTTCACTGGATTAATCAGGAAAATAGGATCAGTATGGACTGGGATTTCTCACCTAAGTAGGAATGTATTGGATTTTTAAGACCGTAATACCGACAGGGGGACTGGGATGGTGACAGTGCCTGTGACATACTGTGGGAGACAGGAAACCTAAGAGCAAGGAGCAAACTATGTTAACCAGGTAAATTACACAGGGGTGCATTGCTGAGGTAAAAGTTTACAATACTAAAATGCATTATTTCAGTGACTCCAGTCAGGAAACTCACAAGAGGAGAAAAAGCTTCTGAGTTACTCCTCAGCAAAGTACAGGACATGATCCAAATTTATATTATTAAGGAACTAATCTACAACTGTGTCTATCATACTCTTTACTTCTTTACTTGTCCAACACACAAAAAAAAATTATATATCCACCAATCTAGGGTTTAATTTCAAGAAAAAAATTAATCAAATGAATGACCTCGTTAAAAAGTACTGGCTTGTGAGTGTCATGGAGACTTTTCAGTGGCACCATGAGAGACTGTCATTAAAAAAAAAAAACAAACAGAAGGAGGTCTCCTTATAGAGGATATATTGGGAAATCTGTTTCAAATGCATGTAACAGTAGAAGATCTGGAACAGAATAACAGAATGAACTCTTGCAAATTGCCAAAATTAAATGAAAAGGACTCTCTACTCCTGAAGGGAAACATCTCTGAAGTCATTAAAGTATTAGTATTGATGTACAGCCCATCTCAACTGCAGTATTTTCCAAAGCAGGTGTATATGCCCAGGTTCCCCTCCTTTAGGTCTAAATGTAAGATAAGTACCAGCTCTTTTCCCCACTCATTTGCAGTGTGACAACATTGCAAATTAGTTCAGTCCACCGTGGGAAAAGCTGCCGAACAGAACAGCCAGAGCAACACAAGACAAGTGAATATTAAATGCCAACTAAACAGATAATTCATTAAAATGATTTCTGCAGTATCTTAGAAAAGTAACAAATAATAAAAAAAGAAGAAACACTGCATCACTGGCATCCTGAGATTTAGTTCTCCCATTCTCTCACAGCTACTGCTTTTGCTACTGGTTCAGACAACTTAATGGACTCTATGAACTTAAAGGTTGGAAAATGAAAATGACTCTATGAATCTATGTCTCTAACACTGTGCCCCTTGCTTAACTACTGGAATCAGTTCAGTAGTATTTTGTTTTGGCATCAATAACAACATTTGAAGTGGATCATCCATCCCTAGATTTCTGAGAGGGACAGTTTAACAAATAACTTAAACATGTGAAGTAATCTACAGAACAGAACACAAGGAATTTAAGAGAGATAAGGAAGATAAAAACCACAAGAAAATACAAGTATTTTTTAATTATGGAAAAGAATGGGAAAAAACTTGATAAATATACTTGGACAAAGAATACAGAATTATTCTTTAAAGAAGTTATCAAGAAGCCACAATAATAACTAACTAATAACATATTTACAAAAGTTATTATTCTACTAAATAAAGGTTTTTCAAATCAGAGAAAGCTGAATATTTTAGATTTCAATATCTTCCAAAAATAGACATATTTTTGTAAGACTTTTTTCTTCTATTTTTAAATCCAACAGGGCAATTGCCTATATTGTTTAAAAGTGACTTATGATTATTTTAAACAGATGAAAATTCAGACTTATTAATTCAGACTACCTTCTAATAATACTCCCAGTTAGACAGAAAGGAATGAACAGGAGCAGAACTTTCCTGGTATATTCATTCTTCCATTAATAGGAGAGGTTTTAATCATATCCTCTCAACACCCATAGAGTTGTTCAAAAAACAAGACCACAAACCTGAAGTCTTACCCACTATTTCTTAAGTAAAATTCACTGTGTATTTAAATAATACAGTACAAGTTGGTTAAATCAGACCCTATGCAAACTTAAAATTATCAGTAAAGATTGCAATCATAAAGGGAAAGCAAATAAGTGTGATCAGTAGAATGGTATTTGCTTAGGAAATCCTGAAATCCAAAGGAACAGATTTCAGGGTGACACAGGAACCATTGGAGCATCCTGTCAACAGGAATCAGTCTTGACTATCTTGATTGGTTGGATGGTTGAACTCAATGAGTTGTAATCAATGACTTGATGTCCAGATGGAGACCAGTGACAAGTGGTGTCCCTCAGGGGTCAGTGCTGGGAACAGCACTGTTCAACATCTTTGTTGGTGGCAGGGACAGGGGGATCGAGGACACCTCAGCAAGTTCACTGATGACACTGAGCTGTGTGGTGTGGTCACCTCTCTGGAGGGAAGGGAGCCATCCAGGGACTGGACACAGACAAAACAGTTTTGAGAGGTGGGTCTTCTGAACCTTGTGAAGCTCAACAAGACCAAGTGCAAGGTCCTGCACCTGGGTCATGGCAATCCCAAGCACAAATAAAGGCTGGGAGGAGAATGAGAGCAGCCCTAGGGAGGAAGACTTGGGGCTGTAAGTGGATAAAGAGTTCAACATAACACAGTGACATGCGCTTGCAAGCCCAGAAAGTCAGCTGTGTTGTGGGCTGCATCCCAAGAGCGATGTGGCCAGAAGATCAAGGAGTGGTTCTCCTCCTCTACTCTGGTCTTGTGAGAGTCCACCTGGAGTGGTGCATGCAGCTCTGGGGCCTCCAACATAAGGACACAGACCTGTTGGAGGCAAGCCGAGAGAGTTGGGGATATTCAGCCTGGAGAAGAGAAGGCTCTGGGGTGAATTTAGAGCAGGCTTCCAGTACATAAAAGGTGGGAAGATGGAGAGGGACATTTTACATGGGCATACAGTCACAGGACATGGGGGAGTGTCACTAAACTGAAAGAGTGTAAGTTTGTATTACACATTAGGGAGAAATTCTTTACTGGGGGGGTTGTCAGGCATTGGAATAGGTTGCCCAGAGAAGCTGTGCATACCCTGTCCCTGAAGCTGTTCAAGGCCAGCTTGGATCTGAGCTTGGGGGTCTGAGAAATCTGGTCTAGTGAAACATATCCCTGACATGACAGAAGGGTTGGAAATAGATGATATTTAAGGTCCCTTACAAAACAAACTATTCTATGGTTCTGTCCAACTCAATTATTCAATCAAAAATTGCAGAACTTGGAACACCGTTCTGTCTACATTTTTGACCATGGACTGGCAAATATTTGCAAGCCATTGGCATCCTACCAATTCCTTTCATCAAGGTAGTCTATAGGGGACATCTACTGCAGACATTCCAAGGAAAAGAAATTTAGAGGGAATGTTTACCTGAAATGAAGTAATCAAAGACATTAAAACTGCTGCATGGGAAAGCTGAGTTGAACACTACTATGGAAAAAAATATTGCAGCATAATTAAACAGATTAGAATATTTATTTTAAAAAATCCTGCCAAACCTGTTTCTGGAATTGTCAAAATGCCAGTGGGACAGGAAATTTATACAGAACCTTGTTAAGAAAATGTGGTGCAGCAGATTCTATTAAAGGTTAATGTGTGGCTCACATAGTCAGCAAAACAGGAACTTATGTATCTAATACCTGCCATTCCTGCAGACCTAATTCCTGTTACAACCAGTCTAAGTTTCTGCCTTAGCCAAAATTGAAGTCCGATATTTGAAAGGAATTTTAGCGGGAAAAGCATATGTTTGACTTGCAGAAGTAGGGTAAGTACACTTTTGTCTAGTACAGAAAATATTAAGGTAATTAATTTTCTTCTGCTGGGTTCTGCTGAAGCTTGCGTATTACATTTTTAGAAGATTCAAGTTACATAATCTGAAAATTCTTGGATGAAGTTCCAGAGTGACATTTACCTTTTGCGTAATGAATGTGTCCTGCTAGACAGTGTAGGACTTAAAAAATAGACCCAATATCATAGACTAAGGAATTCATCAGGCTTGAAACCCACAATCCTGAACACTTGTGAACATATCAGACCCCTGACTAAAGGGACGACTGGATGAAAATTATCTGCCTAACTGTGATTCCGGTTGTCCACATCACTGTGGTAAATAGGGTGTTTGTTCAACTCATAGAAGTTCTATTATCTCAGACAAAGAGGAATCTCCTGGGAGAAACAAATAACACTGAGATAACAGCAAGAACCTCTAGTCCAATCTCACAAGCACGTGTAAGACATACAAGCTGACTGCGCTTTGTATCTGAGCTCCATAACCAAGTGAACAGATTTCATTTCCACTTTGAAAATCACATTAGCAAATACAATTTTCTTGGTAACTGCATACTCAGTGGACAGTGAAAGAAAAAAACCAACTAAATGTACCTATAATGAAGATGAAATCAAATGCATGTAATAAGAAAGAAACCTACTGACAAAAAATCCCCCTCTTTAATACAAATGCTCTAAGAATTAGAATGGAGGACAGTTATATCAGTATTCATATGGACTACAGAAATCAAAGACATATCTATATTAGTATTACTGATTTCAGTTTAAAAAATACTTTATCCAAAACCACAAACAAACAAAAAAAAACAAAAACATAAACAAACCCAAAACCAAACAACAAAAAACCCAACAAAACATAAACAAACAAACCAACCTCACAAAATAAAAACCCAGGAAGAATACAAAAATAACAGAAGGAATCCACATAGGAATTTTAGTGGAACGTTAAAAAGACAAGGAAAGGTGTAGAAAAAGATACCATACAACAGAGAAAAAAAAGTCCTGGACTCTGTAACTTAGAAAGGAGATAACAATGGGAGCTTATAAAACAACAAATGATGCAGTGAAAATATACTGGGTTGCTATGACTCAGAAACTGTAAATTCCAAAGTGCAAAAACAAATGCTAAAAGTCAGTATTGCAGTACTTGTCTTTTTTATTATCAGAGGCTGAACATGGAGCTTTTCAGATACCTCATTTCAGAACTCTTATGGCTGTGACCTAACCTGTGTATCAGGACATGCAATTAACATCACTCAATATCCCAAAAGTTTCTTGCTTTTTCTTACAATATGTCCAAGGTTCTCACTATGTTCTTGACAGATGTGATCATATCCTCTCCCTAAAATTTTATCCTGGATTTTACCCAATTTCTTTCTTGTACTTGCTCAGGCAATATCCATCAAATACTGACTATTCGGAAGACACTGTCAGCTACTTGTGTCACTGTCAATTTCTAAGTCTCCCTGTATCTTTTTCCTTCTATTGGTCATACTGCTCTTCTTTACTCAAGAGAACTAAAAAGCAACTTTCATAACTTCATTTTCTCTATTGCCCTCAATTGAGGGGAATCTTTGCATGTAAATCAAGCCTCACAAGCAGCAAGAACCTAACATGAAATGTTCTTTATTAAGATGATTATTCTGTAAATGCAATATTATCCTTTTTCTCTGTAGAATGGGTTATGAACTCCAACCACAGGCTGAATATAGGAAAAATTAACAGCTTTGATTTAGTGCAGCCATTTCTGTTTTTCTGCCTGAAAGCACTTAAATACCTTTTCCTAAAGAAGCAGAACAGTTTTACGTTAGCAACCATGTGCCTCACTATAAATCCTAAGCAACAAGCGCTGAAATAATCACCTTCTTGGATATGGGCCTGTTAATACCCTTAAAAACCAGAACTAGTAATCCAAATGATCCTCTGTGTGTTTTTCTCAGGCTGAATATTATTACTTTTGAAGAATATAATATCTCTCAGAGGAAGCATCATCAGTACTTACTCAGTTTTACCTAAACTGCAAATTTGAAATGGGCACAGCAAAGAATGTTAGCAAATTAGTTTAATTTTTATCAATTTTTCTATTAATAATTTTCTGGACTTGATTCTATCACTTCTGAAACATAACACTGAAACATCAGTGTTTCAAATAAAAGTAATAGTGGAAAACTTGCATGCTTTATATTGCTTCAATAAATAATCTGCAAAAGTGCACAACACTTAGCAAGAGATCAAAAAGCCCAACAGGTATTGAGGCTTCCCCAAACAGTTCCTTTTTAAACTGTCCGAAAAAGAAATTGTAAGGTAGCATGTCATGCATTGCTGGCAAGTATTACCAGCTTGCACAGGTAATTAAGCCAAACTACTTTGGTTCTGAAATGAAACATGTTCCCTATTTATAGACAGAGGACAGCTGTAAGAGCCACACTTCCCTTCAGTGCAGAGCTACAACTTCACTGTTCTGTACACCTGCAGCAGCCTCCTTGCTCCCCTGAGCTAGGATGTGGACAGGCATGGGAGGAAGCATTTAGCTACTACTCCCTTCTTGAAGTCATTTGTAGTCTCCTGAAAGATGAAGTGAGCCATAAGGGAGCACCCTTAAGCACTGTCTAGCTTGCGTGCTGCTTGTTGGATCACAGTAAGCCTTAAGGCAACATGATTAACTACTGCTGCTGTCAAACAGTTTGACTTTAAGGAGGACATGAACTCAAAGATAGTGATAACAGTCTTATAATTCAAGTTTTTGTATGATTCTACACCTATTCACTTATGGCGACTAAGTTACCCTCTTGAGAAATTTAACTCTTAAACATGTAGATCAGAAGACTAAAGGTAAATTACAAAAAAAAAAGTATAAAAAAAGAAAGCATCCACCATACAGATTTAAATATCTTTCTTATGTACAGTGCTCCAAATTCAAAATATTACAATGCAGTACAGAAATAATCAATACAGACTATTCTGATAAACACATAATCTAGTAATAGCAATGGAATTAATTTTCCAAGGTCTATAATTCACAAGAATTCAATTTGAGAAGACCACTGGACTAAATTAGAGCTTGGAAATTATGCCTTTATTTATTTCAGTTAAAACTACAGTTCTCTGCAGTCTTTTGACAACAGCAACCTAAACACCTGAGGTTTTTCATAACCTCATTTTTTTTCTGGGGTCTCATTGTCAATACATGACAACTGTCAACATGATGATTTTGTATACCGTTCTTGCATTTTACAGCACTATCGATAGCTACATAAGATGAAAGAGGAAGAAAAATCAGACATGATTAAAGTATTTGAAGTCTAGTTCTGGTTTCCCCCATATTGACATCACAGAATTGAACTGACTTCACATTATTATTTTTCCAATGACTACTTCTGAATTCATGTCTGAATTTGATCAAACAAATTAGATGCCTATGGTACACTGTATTTAGAATAGATGGACCGAAGTTACACCAGTAATTTAAAATGGCTGTATTTCCCAGCATTTCACACGGAAGAACAGATATCTACAAAACAAGTTGGAACACCTGGTCACGTGGCTTTGGGCCGTGCACAGATGGCCTGCTGTAAATCGACAGCTTCAGAAATATCTCAGACTTGTTATGCATTCATGGATCAGTTGCACAGCACATGCACAGGGAGGATGACACGTCCTACATTCACCTAATACACTCCATGAGCCAGGAAAGGTTGATCTGCCTCTTTGTCCACAAACAAAACAACTGGGGAGGCTGCTGCTGCTCTCACTATTACTCAGGATAGCAGATTATCCAAGAAAGCAGCAGGGTAGTAAATAACTTGCAGTAATTTACTGGAACACTGTTAAAGTAGCTTGTTTGTTTAAAAAAAAGAAACAAAAAAAGTTGGATTCCACTTCTTGTTTTCTAAATTAGTCATTACTGGTCATGGTCATTCATATTAGTGAGCTCTAACAGAGTGTGGACCAAGAGAAAATAAGGACCGATTTATTTGTACAAAATTAGGAAAAAAGAGAGAAGGGAAAAATGTTTGAGATGTAGATAATATATTAAGAAAAGTATTCAACTCTGTACCTGACCTGAAAACTAGAAGTAAAAAATTAATAAAAAAAGAGAAAATAGAAATGAGAAAGGTACAACATGCTTCCTAGTCCTTTAACTTTGCAAAATAAAGTTCTGTTTTTCATCACAGTGCATTTTTCTCCCAGAACTTAAGCTGCAATCATTTAAGTCAACTTCTGCATGCATTCTATAAACTTTGATGTTGTTCTGTTCTTAAATACGTAAGCATTAAATATTAAACTATTGAATATGCTCTCTAACTTTTCTATTGTGCATTTTACATTGTTCTGAAGGTTGACATCATATTGAACTTAGAAGTAGTCAAGTTTCCAGTGTCCTCTCACTTCATTTATTCCCCTAATGTTCTGATAGAAATATCTCATTAAGAAGGCAGCTACTCTCAAAAATGAAGCAATGAAATCAGGTCAATTTCAAGTTTTCCATAATGTCTTTAAATAAGCTGCAAAAAGCCTGAACTCACTTTAATAAGAGGTATCTTATACACAGAAATTTTCTGTAACTTGGATGAAATGGTAAAGACAATTGTTCTGAGAAAAACACCAAGTTATTTTAAATAATCAGATATAAAACACAATGAAATGCGAAACACTGATAAAAAGGACTGGGATCAGGAAAGAATAATCAAAATTAACAAAATACACTGGCTCTGTCCAGAGGTTTAGATTAACCTAAAGGAAAAAGACAAAGCACTAACAAAAAAAATATATTACAAGGTAATGTTAGAGGTCAAGCCATTATTATAATCAGTCATCTCATTTCACACTTTGCCTCAGATGCTCCCTTCTCAGCACATGACATGGGACAAGTATCAGTACTGAAAAAGGTTCATCTGGCATTGTCTGCAGATGAACCAACACTGTTTTTAACTTTCATTTTTATAATGGACATGTAACACAAGAGATACTTTAAAAAATATAATGATTGATACATGCAGAATAATAATTCAAACTTAGGGCTCATTAAGAAAAACATCAAATCACATTTGATGTTACACAACAAGAACAATAAACTCCAGAGACTCTGCCAAACCATGTGAAATGTAGTTGCTCCTCCATTCTTATTTTTTAATGAAAATTCAACTAATGTGCAATATTCTATTTTGTGTTAGAAAATGCAAAAAATAATTTAATGCTTAAGCGAAAAAGTTTAGCTTCTTTTAATACTGGAATGAAATACTATGTGTATATTGGATGTTTACTTCAGTAACATACACATCAATGTTTACTAATAAAGAAGAACATTGTCCTGAAAACTGTCAGCAACTACTCCGCACCCCAGAGTGCTATAAACTTTGTTTCTTATCCCTGTGACTTTTATGTACTTTTATATTGCTATATTTTTGTGTGAATTTTCAACAAAGTTAAAAGAGACTCCAGAGTTCATCATAATTTAATTATCTCTTCCACATTCTTAGCTCACATGAAAACTTTTCTATCATTTAGTTTATAAAGATTTTACTTACACAAACGGAGTCTTTTAATCCATCTAAATGAGAAATGCATTCAACTTCTTAGAATACTCCAAGTCTGATACTTATATCAGGCATACTGCAGGTATGCTTTTACTTGTGCATATCTCCCTCACTTCTGAGGGACACTTGCAAAGTGAAGAACTGACAGATCTTGATCCTGCTAAGGTCACAGGGACTTAGCTATATTATAGCTTTGCTTAATCCTCATTGGTTTTGTCTATTGAGCACAAGGCTGTTTCCCTGACAACACAACAGCAGTCACCACAGTATCCAGAAACACTTATGATGTCCAGGTTTAAGGTATGTCCCACCTGAAAATATATTATTTAGTGCTATTTTCTATAGGTCATTGTAGGGAAAAAAATAAAAGCTGTGAAGACCTCCTGTACACTCTTGCTCCTGTTAAGCTTGTTACTATTATTTACTTCAAGGATGTTCCCTAAGTAGGCTGAACGCTTCTGAAACTCAGCTCTTGAATTAGCAAGCACATGCATCAAAAGTCACAGTAAGAAGCCATGAAATGCAAGGAAATTACTGAATGTTTATAAAAAATTCCTATCATGTGCAAAATACAACATGAGAGAAAGCAAAAAAAATACCACTTGATAATTTAACAAGAGGGCAGTAATTGCTAACACAGAAAGGGAGGGACCACTCAGAGTCTAAAGTGAAAAGCTAGGGAACAAGTTTAAAGGTGGATATAGAAATGAAATGGTG
>VXBU01013907.1:672576-684594 GCA_013400315.1 Bombycilla garrulus | reverse complement strand
CCGGACCGGGCGGCACCGCCGCCTGCGCCCCTGGAGGAGCCACTGCAGCCGCGGGGCGGGCCGGAGCCGGGGGTGGGCCGCAGGAGGCGGGACGGCGCCGGCATGCCGCAGCCCCCTCAGCCCTAAGCCGGTAAGTATCGGGTGTCCTCATAGGGCGAAAGCTTGAGGAAATACAGAGGGTTTAAGGCAGCGATGGCCGGGAGAAACGAGGCGATGGCTTTAAGTGGCTTGGGAAGCTGTGGCTTGGGGTAGCTCGCGCTTCCTGGGGGTTCACAGCACGGAGTCTATTTACTGCACCGCAAGGTGTACATATTGAGGAGCTTCCTCGGAGCCCAGAACCTTCCTGGGCACAAGTGAAGTGTGTGTAGTTGCAGCCCCGGCAGTCAGCACGGGGTCAGGAGCCAAGGACTCGGATTTGTGTTCCTAATGCTGTTGCTGGCCCGCCAGCTGGCCCCACAGAAATCTCCTTATCTCAGTTCCACAACAAGCCATGCTGACAGCAAAAGTCATTTTAGGTGTGTAGTAAAACGTGACATTTGCCAAGTTGTTTGAATTTGTTCTAGCACATTCCGAACGGGAAGAGTATGTAGAGTTTTAGTTAATTATTACAGAGCTCTTCTGTTTTGAGGTTTTTAAGTACCTTTTTTTGAGGTTTTTGAGTATCTTGTTACCTGAGAAAAATTTACTCAGCAAGGTAGCAAAACCTTGAAAGGTTCTTTGAACTTTTAGGAAACGTTTTGTTAACTGATTTTGATTCCTCAATTTTCTTTAATTTGTAAGAAATTTAAGCAGAAAAAAAACCTGATGACACAGGTTGAGAAGTTTTGCAAGAACGGTATTTGCATGTGACATGGAAAAGCCTTCACCCATCCATAATCCTTCTTTTAGCAGATTGCATTTGGCAAATACCCACGTGCCTGTACATGCTTTTGACAACCTCTCAATTCAATGTTATATTTGAGCTTGTACTTGATGCTTGTGAGATGTGTGTCACTTGGACTGAAATGAGGTTTAGAAGCAACGGAATCAGTGGGATGCTGGATCATGCCAACTGACAAATCCAAAAATGACCTTGAGGTGTGCCCAGACACTGCTGGGCCATAAGCTCACCCTGGTGCCTGGCTGCAGTGGGCAGAGCAGGTCAGCCAAGCCAGCTGATGCTGCTAAAATGAATGGCCGGACAATAGGCAGGCCTGCCTCCCTCTCCTTCCCTTGCTTATCTTCGCATATACAAGCAAAACCAAAGATATCCTGCAGCCTGAGCAGCCCTTTTTCTCAATAATTTAATCCTTTTTGCTCATCCATAGTTACCACCTTACGCAGTTGAAGCACAAGGCTTGTTAATTTGTTGCTCTCGACTAAGATGCTTTGAATCTAAAATCATGACATTCATCTTGATGTTTGTTTGCCGTTTGCACTCTTTGTTAACTATTTCACTGTGTTAACGATACATCTTATTAGAAACGTACTTTGCCTAAAAGCTGCTTTACTGGTGAAATATAATAAACTACTGAGGTTTTTCAAGATTTAACATCCAATGAGCTTGATGGCTGATCAAAAAGATTTAGGGTCCATTATGTCAGGTCATTTCAGCATAAAGGCATTTTATGTAGAAAGTACTCATGTACCAATAATGAATGGTGATTTGAAAGTGATTTCAAATCAGCTATAATACCAACATATATACAAGACCATCTTACTGCGGCAAAAATGTGATGTCTGATAGCCCTGGAGCATAGTTTCATAATATATTTAGGAAAACCTGATACCAGAGAATAGCAATGATTATAGTGTTAGCTTAAGTTTCAACTGGAATATTTGTTAGGGTTTTTTAAGGCAAACAAATGCTGGTATGTAAAGCAGGAATACTCTGGCAAACAAAGCATAGGATCATAGAACGGTCTAGAGTTGGAAGAGACCTTAAAGATCACCTGGTTCCCCACTCTGTTGTGGGCAGGGACACCTTCCACTATCCCAGGTTGTGCCAAGCCCTGTCCAGCCTGGCCTTGGACACTTCCAGGGATCCAGGGGCAGCCACAGCTTCTCTGGGCACCCTGTGCCAGGGCCTCATTGCCCTCACAGGGAACGATTTCTTCCCAGTATCTCACTTAAATCTACTTTCTGTCAGCCATTCCCCCTTGCCACTCCAGGCTCTTGTAAATTGCTCTTGTAAATTGTTTCCATCTTTCTTCCAGGCTCCCTTCAGGCACTGGAAGGGCATAAGCAGGTCACCCCAAAGTTTCTCTTGTCCAGGCTGAACAAATCAATTCTCCCAGCCTTTCCTCATAGCAGAGGTGCTTTATCCCTTGATCAGCCTGGTGGCCTCCTCTGGTTCCATTGGCAGCCGCTGGTGTTAAACCTCATGGCTCTGGTTCTGTAGGCATTCTTGTAGGGGAGTGGAATGGGCTGTGTGGCTGGCATAGTGCTGTGGCCTCAACTGCCCAGAGAATGCCAGGGCTGGGGTTACAGCTCTGTTCAGAACAGAGGTCAGCACCCAGAGCAGTTCTTTGGGCCCAAAGACAGTTAAGTACAAGCTAAGGTAAACTTTCTTCTCTACTCCATTTGTCACATTTTTTCACACAGCTCTGGAGTATATAAGTTACCTGTTAAGAAGGTGCCTTCCTCACCTGAGAGTCAGCAGATTCACTCTACTGCTGGTAGTTATTTTTTACTTCCTTTCAGAATTGTCTTATCACTATCCATTTGCTGCAAAGCTGAAGTCATTTCATGTGAAATTCCAGGAGTGTGTGAGTCTTTAACTGACCCAGTTATCAGGATGGGAGGTTGCAGGACATTCTGAGAATGAACACTCAGAAACTCTGTGAACAAAGATAAAGGATGCAAAGGATTTTTTTGCCCCCTTACAGTTTCCTGCTAAGAAAGGCAGAAGATCAGCTTTTTGAGTGTGTGTCTACCCCCTCAAAGCTACAGCTGACCTGCTGGAGATAACTCATAGGAATATAGAACAGGTGTTAAAGGCAAATTAGATGTAAGATTATCTGTAAAGCATGGTTCTTCATCTGCAACTTGGATGATATTTTCTTCAATATATTCTTCTTGAATGCAGAGCTTATCTGACTTGTACCTAAATATTCTATACTTTTATGAGCGATTTCAGAAAAAAAAAAAAGAGAAAATCTGAGAAAATCTATCACTAATCCTAAACCAAGCACACCAGTTTATTGCATTACTGTGTGGAAGGATTCCAGCAGAAGGACATTATGCTTCAGTTGTAGGCTGGGAATACAGGGCACTTTAGTGTGGAGGAAAGTCTCCCCATAGCAAGAATTAGCTAGATACGTGTATGATACTCAGTCAAATGTAACAGAAGGCTGAAGAGTCAGAACTCCCCTCCAAATTAAATTATTTAAAAAAATAAAAAAAGGTGTTTTTGCTAAAAAGTTAAGGATTAAACTGTCTTTCATTCTTCTTGTATGCCAGAACACAGAATTATTTACTTTATGGACCCCAAATACATTTGTATTTCAGGTTGTTTTCAAAACCAGCTTGTGTTGTATTGAGAAATAAACTCTTCTGAGTGATGCAAAAGTTACATCAAATTAAATACCATAAGATTATTGCACTGATAATAATGCTTTGTGGCATCATATTTCAGCAATGCAGAGGTTACAGTTTTCTCTACAGTTCAGTTACTGCTTACAAGAAAAGGCATAAGTTTTTTTAGAAAAAAAAAGGTTTAGGCCACTAGATATATAGAAATGATTGTCAATTTAATTTTCTGGGGGTTTTTTTGTATGTGGTTAGACTACTTAACAGTAGAATGACTTCATTCCTTCTGTTACATCATTGCATAAATTATTTTGCCCAGACAGGTCAGTGCAGATCTCATCACTGTAATAATTAATTTCAGATGAAAAACAAAGTCCACCAATATTTCATCATTTAGTTTAGTTTACATGTTATCCTGTGAGTTGAAGATAATTATACTAAGTCAGTTCTTAATTTAGATGCATCTTTGTCTCCATGCAGATGTAGTGTCTACAATAATGAGTTGTGACAACTTCAGGTATCAAAAAATGCAGAGCTTTCACTGGGTTTGTCTACAGCTTCTTAAACTGGCTTATTTTACAGTATTGTAGAATCACAGAATCATTTAGGTTGGGAAAAGACCCCAAGATCATTGAGTCCAACCACGAACCCAGCGCTGCCAAGTCCACCACTAAACCATGTCCCCAAGTGCCCCATCTACACATCTTTTAATTGCCTGCAGCTATTTCAAATGGTGTTTCAAATACCTCCAGGTCACCTCAGAATGACAAGCTAAAGCTTTTAGATTGTTTAGCTCTATAATATCAACAAATAGGCAGACTTAATAATTAATATAAAAAGTAAATACATTATTCACTGTATAGGTTTTCAGGTATTGTTTCCAAATTGTGATTAAATGTCACATGAAGGAAATGCAGGTTTATGATTATAACAGCATTATATAGATTGACTAAAAAACAAACAAAAAACGCCCAGCTAACTTCATACAAAATAATATTCTAACAAATTAGGCAGATGAGAAAACTGGGTCACAGATAGTATTAACAACTGGAACTGTTGTACTTCCAACAGACACATAATGGATTACGTGTCCTGCGGAAATGGAAATTATGGTTCTAATTCTGCAGCTTTTAGTTATATGAATAGTTTTCACCCATGTAATTTCTTGCCGGACTGAGTGCTGGTGGCTTGTTTGAGGAATCATTTTGAGCACACATTCCAGGACCCCGAATTCAAATGTGTTTATCTTAAGTTACACCTGCAATTAGCATATTAGATTTAGTTGCTAAAGGAGTATCATGTTAGCTGTCTCTGGCAGTCCTCAGTCATTTTATATGGTATAAATAGTTAAGTATTTGCTTTTGTCCTTTTTTTCTTATCCCCCTTTCTTGTTTTTTATCCCCAAGGTTTATGCTGGTTTTGTATAGATGTTTCTGGATCACACAAACGGGGTTGCATTTGATTTTTTACCCCAAGACAATTATAAATGACTGTAAGATATGGGGTTTATAATTCTTTCAAAAGCCCCATGATTTTTAAGGTCAGTTTTTTGGCTGTGTGGTTTCTTAGTGCTGTGGCACATCAGTGAGTTCCACTGTGTGTATTATTGGAACATTTGTGTGTGAGAGACCGACTTGACTGATCAGAGACTCCAGTGATAATTTCATGCACGGTGGAAATTACCAAACTAACAGACCACATTTATACCACAACTGTGACTTCCATTTCTGTGCAGCTGAATTATATCTAGCTTTGAGAGGATTTGTGAGTTTGTTTAATTTGATGGAGATGATGAGATTTAAGTATATAATAAATAATGTCATGCAATGCAGTGTAAATAAAACATACAATTCAAGGAAAGTGAACAAAACAGAAACCCACCTGACCCTGTGGAGGGTTGAGAAGTCAGTTTTTGTCACTCTGGAAAATCACAGTAGATATTCTCACAGATGACTGGAACTGAGCAATAAACATAATTGCATTTGGTAGGTGGCACTGTGGGTGACAGTATCAGAGAGGCTGTGACTGGATTTGTGGTTGCCTTCGTGGCTTACAGTCACATTGCTTCCAGCATGAAGTGCCCGTGCTTGGCTGGCTGAGAGGATCCTCCAGAGCCCCGCTGCTGGTTAAATGCCATGTGACTTTTCACCTTCCCACAGGTTCAGCAGTGGCAGCTGCTAGAGCTACATGCCAGCTGCTCCCAGTAGCTCAGCAGCAAGCTGTGAGGATGGAGATGGAATCCAGCCATGTGGCACTGTCTTCTTCCAGCAGAAAGTTATTTGTTGTGTGAAACCGAGGGAGATAAGGATTGTCTTTCATAAAATGGATAACAACATGTAGCAAATCAAAATATTTTTACTCTTACTCTGTACGAGTTAATAAAAGAATGGATAGTCAGAGCCACTGAGAGATATTTTATATCTTCTGTCCCAATGGGCATAAGGTATTCCTTTTTTCATAGAGAAGCTGTAATTTAACATTGGGATGCTGTTGTATATAAAAAAAAAGCAAACTTTGGTTTTTACTACATACATCCATCTCCTTTCCTTTTTTTGTTCTTCCCTAAACACATGTAGATAATTTCATGTGAAAGACATTCTTTTCCCACTTTTATTGTACATTTATTGTAGCAAATGCTGCTCACATGTGAACTATTTTGTCCAGATCTCTTCCTGCATTAAAAGACTTACATAATCGTATTGAGAGAAAGCACTTAGAGATCTGTAATCCACTGGTCTTACTGAATGACTTTTTACATAATGAAAATCTGTGAAGGGTAAATATGTTGACTAGGAGTTCCATTAGCACTTAAATAGAAGGTATTTCTGGAAAGCGAACATAAACAACACAAATCTTCCAGAGAAGGAAAAGCAAGCCTGTAACCAATCCTCTCTAGGAGCAATAAGCATGTGTTTAATTTTTAACCTGAAAGCTAATTACATCAGTTATTTAGTCCAGTTTTAAATGCATTACTGTAAAAAATACTTTCATACTTACATGAAGAATTTTGAAACTACTTTTATTTTATGTTCATAGTGCTGAAGTTTGATGTTACATTGTTTGCAACATCACGAGAATCACTTTAATTATGGTCCTGTGTTCCTTTTGTTACTAAACTGGAAAACAGTGTTATGGGTTTTTATGGTGATAGACTGGAAATCCTGGAATGAAATTACAAATTGCTGCATTTAACAGACTCAGTTATGATCGTTTGATACAACTGTTGATCATTGTTGCTACCAACAGCACAGAACCAAGTTTCACACTCCTTAGGTCGTGTGTATCTTTTGCTAAGGTAAATGCCAGTTTTGCTGGCTGAAAGAGACAGAGTTTGGATCCTACTACAAACTGAATCCAGTTGTTAGTCCAGTCTAGTCTGGTTTTCAGGTTGACCAAGCCAGTGGTTCTGTACTTAACGCTGGACAACCAACACTGAAGGCAGACTCATCTGTTAGCCTAAATGTTATTGTAGCTGTTTCCTAAGACAGGGATTCCCTGGCAGTGTAAGCTACATCACTGTTCAACTTTGGGAGCTTGAGAAGGCTGTGTTTATGTTAACAATACTAATGAGTTACTTTTTTTTACACGTTACTTTTATTAGTGCAGTTGAAACAGGAACTGTAGTTCAGAAGAGCCTACTAGAGATAAGCCATATTAATATTCCAGCTTTTCAAAGAGTCATAGAATGGTCTGAGTTGGAAGAGACCTTAAAGATCCCCTGGTTTCAACCCCTGCCATGGGCAGGGACACCTTCCACTATCCCAGGCTGTGCCAAGCCCTGTCCAGCCTGGTCTTGGACACTTCCAGGGATCCAGGGGCAGCCACAGCTTCTCTGGGCACCCTGTGCCAGGGCCTCATTGCCCTCACAGAGAACAATTTCTTCCCAGTATCTCATCTGAACCAGCTCTGCCAGTGTGAAGCCATTCTGCCTCATGACTCCATCCCTTGTAAATAGGCCCTCTCTGTCTTTCTTCCAGGCTCCCTTCAGGCACTATAAAGGCACAATTAGGTCACCCTAAAGTTTGTGTTCTCCAGGCTGAACAATCCTAATTCTCCCAACCTTTCCTCACAGCACAGGTGCTTTATACCTCTAATCAACTTTGTGGTCTCCTCTGGACTTGCTCTGATAGATTTTGTTTGGTTTGAATTACTGCTGCAAGAAAACCAGTAAGTTATAAGGAAGTGCTTTATTTTAAGTTAAATAAATAGTCACAGTAACAGGTTTGCATTATTCAAAGTGTAAAAAATACCACCCACACACAGGCAAAACCAGTGTAATTCAAGTCAGGAGTAAGATTTTAGTATACAGCAAATTTAATGTGTATTCTGTGAATGAAGACAAAAGAACTGAAGTAGATCAACACTGATATTAATTAAGCAGTGACCATCTTCCTTTGTACTATAGTTACATTTGCACCAATCAACATGGAAGTATGTGCTTTTTCATCATGCTGTTTCAATACAGAGTATTTTGAAGTGTGAATTCCCATTTTTCACTTACAAAGTAGCATTTCCAATCTCCTTCCAGTTGCATTCCAGTAGGGGCAAAAATGAAGACTGCAAATCTGTATCTCTACTTCTTAATTTAAAGGAAGCCTCTGTACTTTTAGGCAATGGTGGTTTTCTTTTCGTTTTGGTTTTGTGCAGTGTTGTGCCAAACCCTGTCACATGGAACAAACACGTGTAGGAGATGAATGCCAGCACTTTATCCATGTAGACAGTGACAATCCTCTGTTAGAATTCTACTTAATCTATTAATTTCAGATTGCCTACATATAAGATAGTACAGATTTTTAGGAACATACTAATGATGAATTAATTTGCAGCCAGCTTTGTCTTAAGATTTGAAAATTCTTTTTCCAAGGCAAATCCTTTAAATAGTTATTGTGTGCATATTCATAATAAAGCAAGACTTACGTACTTAGAGACTATTTATATGAATTCTTTGAGTCTGTATTTAAAAAATCCAAATTAAAAAAACCAACCAACCAAAAACTGCAATGGACTAAAAACTTACAGTTTACCAACCCACCGAGGCTTGCTTTCGATTAAAAAAATCAAACAAAAAAACCTATTCTTAAAAATTCTTCTCCACAACTAAGCATGGATAAACTGTTTATCTATGGTTAGGTGTGTGGAAGATACCGAGATAAAAGATAATGAATGCTGTCAGAGTTACCATTGACTTATCCACCAGAAAACAGACTTGCATTCATGACTTAGGGTTTGAGAATATGTGGTTAAATGGTCTGATTTCACAATTTATATGGAGTTTTCAGCAAGCACAGAATAGAGCCCAATGGCTCCTCTACCTTCCTGTGAACTAAGTGAGAGTGCAAAAAGTGAAAACATCCACAGGTCCTTAATGACAAGTGGTGGCAATCCAAATAAGTACATTCTCCTGCAGCTTTTGCTGTATTTTCCTTAAATATGTTTACTTATTGTGATTGTGAAGGAGATCATCCAATTTAAATCAACACTCAGCAATTACACCTTGTCTAGGCAGGCTGGAACTGTAGCACCGATAAACACAGACCTGGCTTTGTTAGAAAGCTGTCAGGGATCTCTATGGACATACATTATTAACTACATATAGAATTTATTCTATGGATTGAGTGAAACACAACAGAAAGGAATGCGGAGTTGTCTTCTGACATTCTGAAATCCTGAGAGAATGGAGTTAGTTAGACTGGACCAATGTGCAGAGCTCACATTATCCATCAACATAAGGACAGCTTTGAATTCAGGCCTCCACTTACTATTTTTTCCCTCACCTACAAGTGACCAGATTCAAATACACTTTTCCCCCCCCGCACCAAATCCAGTTAAGTTTTAAAGAATAAACTGTTTGCTGCAGTTTTTTAAAGTATGTTTAGTTCTTAACTCAAAAATATTAGGTGTTTTTGTGTATTGTCAATTTTATTTAACAAGCATGAAGACTGTTCACAAAACATGTCTGATTATTACTTTTTGATAATGTGCCTGTAATAATCAGTGAAGAAAAATGACTTCTTAAACCCCCAGTATTTTGGGGTTTTTATATTTGGCTGTGGAGTGCCCCATAGACCTATGGCACTGTAGCACATGTACCAAGCATTCCTGAACGGACAGTGTGTGTTCACAGCACTAGAATGTATTTCCAGAAGTAAATAATAAATACCATAATACATAAATCCTTTTTATAAAATATTGTAAAACTTCTCTGCTAAGTAAGTGTCTGTTGCCACAGTTTTATATTTAAATGTTGACAAATCCACAGGGAAGCACTGGAAAGTTTTATGCTGTTGCATTTCCCTTCCAGAATTGTAGTGTTATCAAATGTGACCAATTCAAACATCTTCCTGTTTCCCAGATGATTAATCAGACACAAGTGAGATATGAAACTGAGACACAAATTTAACTTTGTCTGGATTTCTGCAGTTTGGGAGCTTGCAGAAATGTGGCTGTACACACAAAAAGATCAGTCTGCCTGTCAACAGGAGAGGGGATCCCATTGGGAAGGTGTCCTTTAAAACTTAACACAATTTTTGTTTGCTAAAATCTATTTTCCCATGTTACTGCATCTGCTGTGGGTAGATTCATTGCTCCTGTTTTCATAGTTAATTGTGGAGTGCAGATTGCTGTTTCAGAAAGAAAAATCAGAACCAGTAGCAATAATGAGTCTTTCTGCAGGGAAAGATACAATTGTGGTAAATGTGAATGAAAACCATGAGGCTTGCTAGTATTTTTCTGAATATGCAACTGTCCCTTTTTTCTGTCTGTATTTGGAAAGCGATTAGTCATTCACATATGCTGTGCCAATTCATGCAGCTGGGTTCCGTACAATCCAGTCTAAACAACAAACAGTACTTGGTATCAAACATCGCTCCGTTTTTCCCCCCTTCCCCAACCATTAACTTATTTAAAGCAGAGGTTGGTTACATTCTTTTATTGGGGTTTTCATCCTTACCCCTTTCCTCCGCTCAATAAATATTTTTTGTATTTCATGGAAACAAAGAAGTATTCTGTTCACTTGGTCAGACAAAACACCCATGTTAGCCATAAAATGTATGTTACCCTCCAATACTGTAAACAGTGACCAGCAGCAAACACCAGAGCCTACTGAAGAACAAAAACCACAGGCTTGGGGATAGTGACCTATTAATAGCAGGCAAATCCCTGTTACAGCCAGTAGTGATAATACCCTGATACTTCACTTAACTGTTACAAGTCCAGTAAACGAAGACATTCTATTCTGCAGGCTGATTTGCATCCCTTTTCTTTAAAAAGCATGCAGAAACAAATAGTGCATATTAGGATATCCAGAGACAAAAGTTCTGCTTTGTTCTTTCAAGTGCTCGTTTATAATTCTCAGCTCATCCAAGTGACACACTTTGGAAATAAAGGTGAGGCATGAAACAGTCCAGAGACAGGCTGGAGAGGGGTTGCTCCTGTCAGAGCTTGCACCACCCTAAGACAGTTTTACCACACACACTGCCAGGACAATAGCGATAATGAGCACAGCAGTGAAAATAATCCCAGCTAGAACCTTGCTGATATCGCAGAAGGATTTATTTTCCTCTACAGAGATCATGCCAATAGAGGAAGCGCCCACGCTGATGGTGGATTTCAGTTCAGCCCCTGGGTCTTGCTTAGCCTCTACTGTCCACTGGGGGACACTGACCTTCATCTCCATCTCGTACATCATCTCTCCTACCTGGTTGATCTCGTTCTCGAGGTCTTTCAAGTCTACCACATCTATGTTGTGCTCAGCCTCGTATTTCATATTCTGGACGCTCATGGCGCGGGCGGCCACGCCGGAGGTTCCCCCGCTCATGCCCGTCTGGATCAGGTGTTTCTTGGGGACGTTCAGCGGGAACTCGTGGCCCAGCTCCAGGGCTCTCCTCATGTCGATCTCCAGGATCTCTAGGCACGTGGAGAAAATCACCCATAGCCTCTCGAACTCGGCTTTATCTTCCTTACTCACGGTTTTGTCCTTCAGGACCGTGGTGAGCTTGTTCCTGTTGGCCACCGCCAGCTCTTGAGCTTTCTGCCGGGTTTTCTTGAGCTCTTCCCGCAGGTTCTGGGAGTCCGAGGTGCCGCCGATGGTCAGCACCATGTGCCGGTAGCAGGCGGTCACCTTGTTGAGCGCGTCCAGCAGCGCCTTGCACTCCTCCTTCACCATGGTGCCGGCGGGGGCCGTGCCCGGTGCCGCCCTGTCCGGTGCCGCCCCGACTCACCCGGTGCCGGGCCCCGGGCGCTGCCGCAGCCAGGCGCTACCAGCACACATCGCAAGTGCTGCCTCCGGGTCGCGCCTGCATCCAGCAACCTCTTACCCGCTGGTCAGGCGGCGCCGGCGCCTCTGGGAGCCCGGGCGGGCGACGGGGAGCCCCGGTGGGCAGGCAGCATCGCTCCCCGCGCCACCGCCGCCGGCAGCGACACCGGGGCGGCTCGGTCCGCGCCGCGCTCGGCGGGGCGCTGCTGCTTGAAAAGTGCCAAACGCCGAGGGGGGAGGAGGAAAAAATAGGA
>VXBU01013907.1:640130-672487 GCA_013400315.1 Bombycilla garrulus | reverse complement strand
CACATGGCGGGGAGCGCCCCGGCCCGGCCCTATAAGCCCTCGCAGGCTCCACCTCCCCAGGCAGCGATCGCGCGGTGCTCCCGGCTCTTGGCCCGCTTCCTCCCGCCTCTGCCCAGCCATTGGCTTCGTGCGGCCGCGCCGGGCCCGCCCTAGACCCCGGTAGGGCTCGGCCGGGGCGCGGAGCGGCGGGGTGCGCGGGCGGCGGCTCTGCGGCCGGGGAGCGGGGAGGCGATGGTGTCGCTGTGAGTAGCGCTCCCGCCCCGGGCAGCCTGCGGCTCCCGCTGGGACCGTCCCGCCGGGCTGGGAGCGGGGAGCTCTCCCGGCCTGCCGTTCCTTGCCCCGGGACCTCCCGGCCGCGGCCTGGGCGGCGGGGGGCTGTGCCGGCTCGGCCTTTGCCCCGGCCGGAGCGCCGCGGGGTCAGGCCATTCGGACACGTGGCCCTGGTCAGTGACTGCCGCGGCAGGGTCGGTCCTCGCCGTGCTGAGCCCCGCTGTGCATGGCTGGTCAGGCTTGCCCGGCCCCCCCGGCCGTCCCGTGTGTCGCTGACGCGCCGGGACCCGGCTGGCGAAGGAGCTCGCTGCTGTTGTCATCCATAGGAAGGGCCGGCGTGCGATCCGGGGCACCTGCAGTTAGCTCCAGTCAAGCAATGGCGCATCAGGAAGTGCGGGGAACGCGCCAGGTCTCACTGTTAGAAATGATGCTGCCCCAACTGCCCTTGGCAGCGTGCTGGGTACAGCACGGTGAGCACTGACGGGCACTAGGCCGTGCTCGTGTGTGCATCCAACGGGATGGAGGCGATGTGCAGCGGCACTTGGTGAGCTGAGCTGTGCTGTTTCTAGCACCTGGTGTGTCTGCTGAAGTAGGCTTCTAGAGAGCTTGCTTGTCACAACATATGCTACCACAGCGTTTGTGGGTAGCTGAGTGGTTTTGTGATGCTACAGTAGCCTGAAAAAGCTGTGAAGCCACAAGAGTCCCACAAAAAGGGGAGCATTACCCATTCCCTTATCTTTTATTGCTGCCCTTGCAGCAATATGTATGTTATGAACAAGATAATTTGCTATGAGGAACAGAGTCCAGGCAGACCAGCATTCTGCTGCTGAGCACAGCCTGAATAAGGAGTCTTGTCTAGACTGTGTTCTGCTTTCTGGATTTTGGTAGCTTGGACTCCAGTGACTGGGGTTTTTGTTTGTTTATGTTTTTTCCTTGCTTTAATTTTGGCCCTAGTTCCAAAATGTGTGTAGCTTCTGCTTCAGGTTACTACCTGTGGAAGAAATGGCTTCTTAACGTAGTGTAGATTATGAAATTACTACCAACTAAACTGAGTAACTCTAGCAATTTGCATGTTGGTAGCCTAGAAGAAGCAAATCAGTCATGCCTTTGTAGGAATAAAGAAACAAGGATTGTAAGTGGAGTCTTGTAATTGCCTAATCATTGTCAGGTGGAAAAAGGATTAGCTCCGGGTTTGATACTGGAGTCCTATGTGACATAAGTGTTAAGCTTATTGCTGAAAAAATTATGCGTATTTTTGTGTCTGTTTTAGCTATGTTTAAGGTCTACCACAGAGCACTGAAATTATGTGAGAATCTGGAAGCCACTTCTGTGAGTGTGTCTGGGAAGGGCAGGGAGGGAGGGAATATTGGTTCAGAAACATGTGACTAAACCTGAAGGTAGTAGCAGTCATAATATGTATCAGGTAATGCCTAAGTACAACTTTAGGTGAGTCATGTGGGAAGAGCCTGTTATTTAGATTAGTTCTAATTTAAGTTCAGCTGCATGTAGTTATACAATTTGCTTAGGTTATGGGAACTCTTAAAATTCAGCTGTTTGTCAGTCAGGCATAATGTTCTGAAAATCCAAATCTTGGCGCTGCTTTCAAACAAGATGCTGCCTATCCAAAATACTGTCCTGGGAAAACTATTGGGATGGAGGTAAAAATCCTTAGAACTGACTTAGGAAGCAGGATGATGAGTAGTAGAAAAAAAGGTATTTCCTGGCTCTGTGGCAAGGCTTTCTTGCAGTAGATGTTAATGACCACATTCTTCCTGTGCAGTACTCTTAAAACTGTTTGCAAAGTTTTCTGTGATGCATCTTGAACATCACTAATTAAATTTTACAGCCTCATTTTAATACTTTTAAGTAGAGCGTTAGGTAAATGCAGGTTTGTTTTGCTTAAATGATTGGTAAGCTTTGTCCGAGGGACTTACTTTTAGAGTAAGCTCATAAGTTTGGTCTGTTGACTGCTATGGCTTGGGTAAGTTTGAAGCCACTGAGATGAAGGAAAATAAGGAAGAAATACAGTGGAAATGAAATGTGGCATCAACCCCTTTGCTCTCCATGATAAGTTGTGCACTTCTTTGTATTCTAGGATTTGCTTTCTGCTAAGTTTTTTGTTTGTAGTGGTGAGAGGATTTAATCAATAGGAAGAATCATAATTTATATGTGGGGAATGTCGGACTGATACTTCTGTATCATGATGTGAACTTTCAGGAAACTCCTAATTATCTTTGTCTGTTACATGTTGCATTGTGTAGCATTTATAACGCCACTTGTGGTTACAGTAATTTAGTTTGCTAGTTAGAGCTTACCTTCTGAATTGTGTTCCAGCATTCTTTTGCTTGCACTGGTGCCAGAGACACAACCCAAGCCAGGAAATCCTGTGCCAGCTCCTAACCCTTCAGTGGAAGAAGAAATGTCTGGAAGCAAGATGCTGAGAGAAATTAGTTTCTTCCTGGAATGTTCATGACACCTTCTTTCCAGACTCTGTTCCATTGCTGTCAGGCTGATGTTCTGGGATGATAAAACTTAGTTTTTCCACTGGTTGCTAGTAAGCCTTGAGCTGACTGACATGAATTTGCCACTCTATAATCTGGTAATTCAAAGGTGCTACTCTTGCATACTTCTGTTTCGCAGAAGTCAGTACAAGTCAAACCTGACTATAAAAGGGATAGGAATAGATTGACTTATTACCTCATGGGGAGCAAGATGTACTGGAATGTCTCAAGTGTTTTTCACAGGATGCTCAACGCTCATTCTTTAGAGTTTTTAAATGCTCAGAAAAAGAAATTGTCTTCTGCTTTTATTTTGAGGTGAATGCTTATGTGGGGCTTGAGTTCAGAAGCAGAGTAACTGAGGAGTAATAGTGCTAGTAAAACAAACTGGAGTGGTAACTTGAGGTTTTGGACTGAATCTACTTAAATTCCACTGTTACATTCCTGCTTGCTTGTAAAGAGCTCTAACATATCCTTACCCTTATTGTTCCTTCTAACAAATGGTGCTCTTAAGGTGTGTGGAGGAAGCATGTCTGTTTAAAACCCTTAACTTAAAAAAGGGAACAATTGCTTCATTTTCCTTTTTTTTTTTTGTGGAGCTGTGCAGTTTGTTAGAATGATACATCTCTGATCAAGTTGTATATGTATTTATCTGCTACTCTGAGATGAAAATCTTTTAGTTGAGCCATGAGTTGCTCCTTGTTTACTTGTTATTTTGAGCACTTTAGCAAAGTTACTAGATTACTAAGCTTTAGTTGTTCCTGTTGTAGCTGTTGTGAGCTACAGTGAAGTTGATGTTCTCATGTGAAACTTGACAATATTGGTAAAGTAAAATTGAGTGAATTTATGCTTCTTGCTGTACTAATGTAGCTGGTGTTGAAGGCTTTGGAGAACATGGCATTCAGGTCCCTTGAAGCTGGATGTGTGTGGGGAGGACACTGAGGTATTTGATGCTAGTATCCCAGTGTAACATCCTAACTTGCTGTCTTGGAGACAATTGATGTTGCTGAACCTGGCTAATAACTTTTACTAACTTTGGTAGCTGTTTTTACTTTGTTCTGCTGAATTATTATTAAAATGCCGTGGTGAAAACACAGAATATTGTGCAGCTCAGCATTGACGATGTAGTGTTTGTGTACACTATCCCTCATGCTGTTATGAAAGATGTTTTCTCTGCAGAATGTTTTGTTAAGCCTTTAGTAGCGATGTAGCAGTATGTTCAGAAGGTGATGAGCCTGAGGTTTGAGTAAACAGTTGTACAAGTTGAGTGTTGACAAGAGGTAACTGATAAGTAACAACACAAATACAATGACATCCACTTTCATGGCTGTTTGTCTAAATTTCAAAGTACTTCTTAAAAGGAACGGAAACATGCAAGCTCTGGAAAAGGTTCCTCATTTCAGGCCCATTTCTGAGGGAAAACACCATCAATGAGAAAATGAACTATCAGAATTTATTCCTATTCACTGTTCTTAGTACCAAAGGTACTTCGTTTTCAGTGTTTTAGAGGAAACACTGATGTGCTTAGATTCCATGTGTTTCACTTGAGCTATCCTTTGTACCATAGTTACGTTGTTAGAAGTATCACTCTGCTTTTTAACTTGAAAGGATTAGTCTGTTGTAAGATTGTGATTATGGTTCTTTTTAAACTGTAACATAATGCCTATTAGATTGTCTGATCCAGCTAGCTTCTGTTCTTCCAGCAATTTGAGCTATTTCTGTGTTTACAGGCATGAAGCCATACACTGAAATGATTCCATTTAAACCTTTTATATAACATTAGCGCTTGACTATTGCTTTACTGCTCAGCATGATAGAATTTGGTAAACTTAATAGTGAATATAGCTGTTGATGGTTTTGATGAGCATTCTGTTAAGCATTAATCAGTTCTGGTAATGGATATAAGGCTTTGTGCATTTTCTGTTTCACTGTAAAGCTAAAGCTGTCCAAGGTGCAGCTAGAAGAGTAAGTCTGTGTCACCCTCAAGTTAAATTGAAGTGTTGTGCTCTGCCAACAAACTCTTAATGGAGAATTCTAATGTGTTTCTAGAATTACAGCAATGCATTAGACAGTATTTTCAGATGCATTTAACTTTTGGGGTGGAAAGAAATTGACTTAATCTCAAAAATGCCTGAGCTTTGGGCAAGCTTTAATGTACTCTCTTGAATCTGTAGACTAAAATTACTTTGGTTTGGTTTACTTTTTTTTTTAATGACTTAAATTGTTTCTACATCCATGCTTCTGTCTACGGAGAATGCTGTGGGATGGTGATGGAGGGGGCCAAGTGAATACAGTAACTAAACTGTTTCAGGTTATAATTATTCCACCTGTTGTTTTTCATGCCCCCATTTTAATCAGATATGCTAGCTATCCCCTAATGAGACACTGAACAGCTGCAGGGGTAAGGGAGAGAGAAAAGAGAAGGAAGTGGAGAGTTGTGATTCTCAAAACAGTACTAATGTGGCCAGTGGGGGGTGTTTCCTGCTGTGTAGGGACATGCATGCAGGAGGGTTACAAACACCCATGTGAACTGCAAGTTTTACCTTCCTTCCTGGGGTGGAGCACATCACTGGCACCTTAGGTGCATTACAGTAACTGAAACGCCAGAATTCAATGTTTGAATGTGGTTTCTTTTCACTCCTTGCTGGAGCTCCAAGTGTGATTCAACCCTGTCAGTAGTTTTGTAGTAAAAGAATCTGTGGCTGCAGCTAAGGGTTTAGAACTAGTTATTTATGGTGTGTAACTCATGGTCTGGGAACTGAAGATAATTTCAAGCTCTTCCTCTGATAGTTCATCAGTAATGATTCTTAAAGCACTCCAGCTACTCATTTTTTTCCAGGTGCAAACGGTGTTTTAAGAGGTCAGACAGACAGCAAGCTTCATGAGGTCAGGCTTTCTGTGGGAGCTCCTCACTTAAACTTCTTACACCTTTTTTGCTAGGGAATGAAGTGTTACTTTAAATTTCCTTCTGGACAAAGGTTATCAGTTGGGGTTTTTTTGATGGTGAGGTGGAGGTTTTTGAGATCACAAAGATTTACAGTGTGTGTTTTCTTCCTCTCCTGTTATGGGAATAAGTCTTTTGGGCTTGTAGATTTGTTGGACTGAAAGATGAGCAATGGAGCTGTCGGAGGCATTTGTGGACTGCATTTTTAGTACTGCAGTCTCATGCTTGGTTGCCTCCTTGTGTTAATGTGCTTTTTCCCCTGACTCTGTGTGGTGTGTTAACAGCTTTTCCATTGCTGTCATGGGGAGGATCACAGCAGTCCCATCTTCTGCTGCTTGGACAGATACATGAATTCACCAAACTAAAGGCAGATCCAACTGCCTCAGTGGTACAATTGCATTAATGAAAGCTTGATTTGGAAAGTGTCGCAGAAGACCATAAGACCATGTAATCCACCCTCCCAGCTTTGCTGTGTCCACTATCACCTCTAGTAGAGGTTTGTCTGACACATTCTTGGAGATTTACAACATGAGAGACTTGATAGCTTTGCCAAGCAATCTAAACCATGTGCTTATCTTCCGTTTTGGAAGGTGCTCCTGATCTGCAACATGAGGCTGTTTTCTTCAGTTAAGGCCTACATCTTAGATCTGGGAAAAATGCCCTTCACTGAAAGCTTGATCCACCTGTCGGGGGGTAAAAAAATCCCTACCTGCTTCATGTAGTTTCTTAGTTAGAAACATCAGTGCCTTCCATGGATTGGATTCTGCTTACATACTTCAGTCTCTGCCTTTGATACTTCAGGCTCTGCCTCAGTCATTTCATCTGTGATGAGGACAGGAATATCCAAGGAAAAACATGTGGGACTCTTAAGTCTTGCAGTGGCAAACTATTTTGCAGGTTGCAAGTGTGTGTACATACAGCCCTGCTTGGTGCTTCACTTACACTAAATTGTATTTGGTTGTATATACTAATTTGTCACTGAGTCATGTTTGGACTGCAAGCTGCAGTCATGAAGACTTAGTTGGGATTGTGGCCTAGCCAGATGTTCAGCAGGCAGCGTTTTTTGTAGCTAACTAGTCCTGAGAGGGTGTCTCAGTCCTCCTGTTGTGTGGGTCACCAGTGAGAGGTCTGTTCCTGCAGCACACCTGCCACAGCGCTTGTGCTGCCTCTTTTCCTTCTCTCAGCAGTGGCTGTGGCAGATGCCCACAGCTTGGACTTGAATCTTGAATTGCCAAGAAATCTTTATAGTAATTATGTGGTGGAATTACTGGTGATCATCCTGTTTACCCAGACACTGTGGTAGGAGAGACCAGGGATTATGGAATTGATTGTTCTGTGTTGGAAGGAAGCTTCAAGTGCATCTCATTCCACCCCTGGCTATGGGCAGGGACACCTTCTGCCAGAGCTGACCTTGGACACTTCCAGGGATGGGGCAGCAACAGCTTCTGTGCCACGGCCTTGGCACCCTCACAGGGAAGGTTTTTTTCCTCCACATTTAATACAAATCCACCCTCTTTTAGTGGGAAGCTCTTTTTTTCCCTTGTCCTGTCACTTCAGGCTCTTGTCTGAAGTCTCTCTCCAGCCTGTTTAGGTGTTGGAGGGTGCAGTAAGGTCACTCTGGAGACTTCTCCAGGCTGAACCCTCCCAGCTCTCTCGGCCTGTCTCCAGAGCAGAGCTCTTTGTCCCCCTCCTCTGGACTTGCTGCAGCAGCTCCACGTCCTTGTGCTGCAACCCCAGGCCTGGAGGTGGCTCTGCAGAAGGGGTCTCACCTGAGCAGGGCAGAGGGACAGATTCCCCTCCCTTGACCTGCTGCCTTGGCATGCAGGAGGATGAGCCCAGGACATGGTTGGTTTTTGGGCTTTAAATGCAGGTGGCTGGCTCATGTTGAGCCTATGTTAAGCTGGACTTTTTCTAGGTTCACAGTTTTAATTACTGAACTTGGTTGGTGTTCTGAAGGTGTCAGTGAGCAAACATTTTCTTCCCCAGTGTGTTAGCAAACTGCATAGCTCTGCTGATACAAGAGCACTGGACACACAGTCTTTCACAGAAGCTCTTGACATTATTGTACACTTTGAAAGTGGATGGACCATTTTGTGTGGAATTGTGCAGGAAAACTGCTTGAGGCACTTACCTGCCGCTGCCAGACTTCAGTGGTTCAGGCTGGGGTTGTCCAAGCTGTAAGTAACTGGTGATACCTTTGCAGTGGAAATTACTTGTAGCTTCAACTAGTTGTGTTTGTATTTGGCTCTCTAAGGGAACTCTGCTTGTGCCTGATCAGAAGGAGGGACCAGAGCCCAGCTCTGTTACAAGGCTGTAGATCAGCTGATAGCACGGCTGAAACTCCAAGGCTCTCTGGAATTGATGGCAATTGGGTGTATGTTTTTCCACTCCCTTGAACTGCCATACAGTAAGCTCACACTGAGTAAGTGTGCTAGGAATAATTCTGCATTGGAGGAAACAGGGGGGATACTAATTGTGTAAGGGTGATGTGCTCAAATTAAAGTCTTTAGCTCTGCTCACCTTTTCTTACTATATACACCTAAAATTGCATGAGAAAATTGTGCAACTACTGTTGATTGATACTAAGAGAACCTGCATGAGGGGGAAGATAGAGAAGCTTGTTATTTAAGCATTTGTATGCCTGTTAGTCTCAATTTTTGTTACAAAAAAAAAAACAAAAACAAAAAACCCAAAAAAACCCCCTGAGGTTATTCCAGGAGGGACCTGTTAGGGTTTTTCCTGCCCTTGTGTATGATGTGTTACAGAGAATTGGAATTGAGGAAGTGAGCAGGTGAATGTCTGATCTGTTAGGCATCATCTTCTCCAGGGCACTGTGACACCTAGTGGCAGCATTTCCAATGTTTACAGGTTGGATTTTTCACTCTCCAGTTGCTCTTTTGCTCTCTGTTTAGCCAAATGTTATTCACCAGCCTGATCTCAGATCACTAAGACTCTTTTTATTGGGAGTAGAAATGACCAGAAATTGATAAATTTCATGGTGGCTTTTAAATTATGACATGGATATTTATATCTCGTTGGTGTACCTCTCTAACTTTCCCTGGAAAGTTGAGGATTGCCTTACACAAGGGTTTCTTTTACACTGTCTGGGTATCTTATTGGTGTGTGTAATCCTTACACAGGTAATTTTTAAGACTTACATGAGCACAATGCAAAAGCATCAATGTCCTGTGGTGCAGTAGAATCTGCTGTGAAAAAGCTGCTAATTTGTCTCTGGGCTTTAGATCTCAGCAGGAGAGATTAGTTTGTATATCAAAGTGGTAATAATTTTGATGCTAACTTCTCTCTGATATTCACAGTTAGAAGGCCTAAGGTGACAGAGGATAACTCTGTGATTGGAAATGTATAATCATGAAAAATTGTCTGAATAACTTCTAAGTAACTGTAGTTAGTAGTTAAGCAATGCCATTGGCTGCTTACATTAAGACCTGAAACTGCTTTTTCCATTTGGACAAGGAGAATCAAACTACCCCTAGATATTCCCAACTATCATATTTTAACAGATGACATGTGTAATACATCAGCCATTCTCCATATGTATTTTAGAACATCTCCTTGGAATATCTGAAATCCATATGGCTATGTATGATGAAGATATCTTGAAAAATCCCTTTTATCTGGCCATTCAGAAACGACGTCCTGATCTATGCAGCAAAGTTGCAGAACTCCATGGTATTGTAAGTATGAAAAAGTGTATTTAAAAGCTGCTTAATAAATACTAACTATTTGAATTTAAATCATGTTTTTTATGAAACATGTAAAGATTAGTTCAAGCCTACAAAACTTGGAAATGAAGCAGAACAATTTCTAGCTTAAGTTGCACGTTATTTACTAATAGGGACTTCTTGATATATTGCAAGGTAGTAAAAAGCTATGCTTGGTGTAGTTTCTAAACTCTACAGGAAACTTAATTTCTTTTCTGTTAACTGAAGTTACATATTCTCTAAGTTGATAACTTAAATGGGATTGACCTTTGGAAATGCCTGGTGGACAAGCAGTTACTCATTTGACAGTATTTTGCATAGCAAAATAAAGCTGTTGAACTGACCTGGAATAAAAACTTCAGTCCTTAATATTTAATAGTCTGAGTATTTTGTGATTAATTTTCATTCACAATTAAGTGTGTAGAGACTTCATTAAATGTGGAGCTTATTGTCTCCTGATGATAAAGTTTTTTTCCTTCTAATTAAGAATTTGTCCCAAATTGCCAATCTGTTGGTCTAAACCCCAGATGTTATCTTAGGTCTTTCTTTCTGATGGATTTTCATTTGAGTTTGAAAATATTCTTCACTTTTTTTTGTTAGCTGCTTAATTTTAAGTTATTTGTTGTCGTTTTAAGTAATTTGGTGCTACGTAACTAGGGATTTAATTTACTTCCCTTAGTATTGTTTACTTCAGTTGCATCTGTCAGCCTTTTTTAGAGAAGTTACTAAGTGAAATTTCTGGGTTAATTATCAGACTGTGTGTCTAGTGATAATTTTTCCTTTTTATTTAAATAAAAGCACCTGTAGTTCTTATGTTTACTGTAAGTATTTATAAGCCTGATTTAATTGTTTGCCTCTTAAGGACAAAAGGTTTTGATAGATAGCTGGCAATACATAGCATTTCTCTCTTAAGCATGATTTAACCTTTTTTTAGGTGCTAGTTCCATGCAAAGGAAGCCTTTCAAGCAACAGTCTTTCTACCTGCCAGTTTGAATCTTATGTTCTGAAGCCACTGGAAGAAAACTTTCAAACCTTAAATGGAAAGGTATTTCTGTTTGATATCTGAATGTAACTTGGGCACACTCCAGTAAGTGATTTGTTGCTGCTGCTGACTGATTAGTTCACTGCTGTGAACTAATGGTTACAGAAGAGGCAAGCATGGCTGACACTGCATAGGATCCCAGGTTTTTCATTTTGGAAATTTGCAGTACAGTCTGAGAACTTGGGTATACAACTTGCACTAGAGATAGTTTGCTGGCTGCCCTCTGGATCTTGCTATTCCAGATATCCTCACTGGAGTTGCTGGGAAAGAAAGCCAAGTATGAGAAATGCAGACGAGGTGTGTGGTGTTTTTCTGAGGCTCGGCTTAAGTCGTTGGGATTTTTAATTTCCTTTCTACTAAAAGTGCTCTAAAATCTGCAAACAAGGCCTTGGTGATTGTCTGAAACCTGCTCTAGCAGCAGACTTGTAAAAGAAGTGGCTGTAAGCGAAGTTCAGCCAGCTGTTGCACAGTGAAGGAGGCTTTGTTTCAGTGTCAACACAGCATGAAAATGTGAATTTTCTCCAATTTGGAGCTTACAAGTTTATCTTCTTCCCCTGGAAAGGTAACCATGCAAGGCAGAGGCCAAAGACTAACTTCCTTTCTGGCAGAGTTTAACACTTGATCTGCTCTTTGTTTTGTTTCAGGAGATCTTCATACAAGGAAACCTCATCATTCTAGGAGCTGGTTTTAATTACACTCTCTCAGTACCTGTTCTCTTTGAGGAAACTTTTTACAATGAAAAAGAAGAAAGCTTTAGTATATTGTGCATAGCTCATCCATTGGAAAAAACAGAAAGCTCAAGTATGTATTGATGTCAGTTTGGTGGCTGCCTTTGCACAGTGAGCAAATTAGTGTTTGATTGTCTTAATAAATGTGTTTGTTCTGGAAAGCATTGCCTTGGTTAAAAGCCCCTGGCATTTATGAGCTTGCTGGGCCAGATATTGGTGTGCTGCTGCAGAGAAATATCAAGTTGCTCCCAGCAAAACTAGTGCTGAAACTGGGGCATAAGTCCTGTAGAATAAAGAATCATCTGTGGAATACTTAATGCAGCATGATTTTTCTTAGCTGTGCTCAGTTTAGTGCTGACTGCTTAAAAAAAGGCATTTATCCTAAATGTGACCATATGTGTCTTAAGATGCCAGGTGGATGCACAAAAAACTGGGGAGACATATACACAAATTCTTTTGTGATAACTTTGTAGAGAGGTAGAGCTTGTGTGGTTAGGTAGCAACCTCCTTGTGGTGGCCTAGCCTGTGAAGTTGAATGTCTCAATTTTTGTCCTGCATTGAAAGTGCTCCTTAAGGCTGTAACACTATTTTCAAGACTACTGTCAATACTGTGAATGTTAATAGTATGTCCTTATGAACTTTTATGAACTGTTTACTAAGTAAGAAGAACAGAAGCTCCTTAAGAAGCTTAGAAGCTTCAGCTTTTTCTGAAATAAAAAATCAGTCTTCCTAAATCAATATGAATGTTTGAAACAAGTGAATGCAAAGAGAAGTAGTACTAGGGTAATGTGAAAGTAGTACTGTGAGGAAAGAATGGAAGGCTTTCTAAAAAAACCAAAACAACCTAGCTGCTATTCATATAGCCTTGAATTCTCGAAGTGTTAATGTATATCTCAAAAGTTATTCTTGTGATATTCTTTATAGTCATTACTTAATATAGCATTATCTCAGTCTTTCAGAAGTGAAGGAGTTTTTAATTTCAGAAGTAATTTGAAAAGAATGATTTAAGCTTCTTATTAGCTGGCTGCCTTTGACTGCAGAGGAAAGATTTGCCTAGAAAATATTTTTGGAAAAAAAGCATGAATTCTAAGTGAGGGATTCAGTTGTCTTATTCAGAAGACAAGTGGATTTGCTTTCATGTTGCTTCATGTAACTTTGCTCTCCTGTTCAGAGAAAGCATGTCTAAATAAAGAATGGCTTATGTAAAAGTCCAAGATGGGATTTTTGCAGCTCACTTAAAGCACCCTGACTTCCTGCATGGGCACTCTGTCAACACTGTAATGTGCTTTTCTTCTACTTTCAAGCTTGACTTACACAACTCATAAGCTGGGTGCATGTGGTAATAAATTATCCCTCTGTAAGAAATGAGTGAAATCCATTTTTGCTATTCCAAATAAATACTTGACATAAGAAGCAGAGGACTCTGATCAAATGTGGTGCATTAAATTATATTAGTAATACCTCTTGTTAAAGATGCAGTGAGCTGAGTTCATGTTTCAGTGCAAACAAGCTTGCTGTGTATGTGGGGACAAAATGTATTTTACCATGCATACATATTAAGCCTGTGTTCTAATTCTTGGCTTGTATTTTAGGTGAATCTACAGCTTCATCAAACTCCTATTCTCTTAAAAACATTGAAGATGTTAGAGAGTTCTTGGGAAGGCACTGTGAGAGATTTGATAAATACATAGGATCTTTCTATAGAACGTTTAAAGAACACGAAAGGAAAAGCCTCCGCCACTACATAGTCAGTATCTTCCTTCCTGATGTCTGATTTGCTAAATATAATTCACTTCACTGCTGCTGTTATCTTTGCCTTATTGAGCTTTTCTGTGTTAGAGTAGCCTAGAGTTGTGAAAGGGGAGGAGAGGGAAGTGGTCATTTACATGTAAGAATTTCACTATCTGAGCTATTTAGTAAATGCAGTTATTACTGCTAAAACTTTTACCATACTGTACACTTTTGAGACAGGGAAGACTTCATGTATTTAGGCTTTGTTCCTTCAAGTCCCATTAACCTGCATCTGATGGCTTTTATCTTTTCTCTCCTAGGATTCTGTCAATGCCCTTTATACCAAATGTCTGCAGCATCTTTTGAGAGATTCGCACTTGGTAAAGACTTACTCTCCTAAATATATAGTACAGTGTTACTTGAGCAATAAATTATCTGACTTTCTCTTGCTGTTTATGGCTTTGCTTTTCTAGAAGATGCTTGCAAAGCAAGAAGAGCAGATGAATCTGATCAAACAAGCAGTTGAAGTAAGCATCTGAAGTGAAGGAAAATAATTAGCAAGCTGTTTGCAATTCTCCCTTTCATGCCTAAAATACTGGGTTTTTTTTCTACAGATGTATATCCATCATGCTATTTATGATCTAGTCTTCAAATATGTGGGGACAATAGAGGCAAGTGAGGTAAGTTTCTTTGACTGCTACATATTAGTGATGTTCATCTAAGGCATTTAAATAACTGTTTCCTTTCTGTTAATTAGGATGCTGATTTTAATAAAATCACGAGGAGCCTTCAAGACTTGCAGCAAAAAGACATTGGAGTGAAGCCTGAGTTCAGGTGAGAGAGATGACTGTGAGCTCTTTGAAGAGTCACTGAGATCCTGTCTTAAATAGGATCATGCCAGCTGAAGAGTCTTCCTTCAGACACTAGCAAGTTTTTTTATATTTTCATTTGAGGTGTAAAATCAAAGCTTTGTGAGTGTCATGTGAGGACAATCTTTGCATTGATGGTTGTCACCTTTACTTTTATGTTTTTAAGCCATCTACAGGATACAGAAATGCAGATGCATTTGGAGTAAAAGTGGGAATATTTTGGAAGTATACTTCAGCTCTGAATAAGTTAAAATTTGGGCTTTGGGCATACTGCAGAGGAGCTCTGTATGCTAATCATTCCTTTCTAATTATTTTGTAGTTTTAATATACCACGTGCAAAGCGAGAGCTGGGTCAGTTGAACAAATGCACTTCCCCTCAACAGAAGCTACTCTGTCTGCGTAAAGTTGTACAGATTATTATGCAGTCTCCAAGCCAAAAAGGTCAGTAATAAGTCAATTCGTAATTTTAAACTTAAGCAGCACAAGCAAACCACTTCAGTATATAAACGACTGCTTGGATAGCACTTGGGGATCAGACACAATTGAGCTGGAGTCTCTAAGGTCTCTGAACAGAGCAGAAGGGAAGCAAGGTGGATGTCAGCACTGGTTCCTGTAGGCTGAGGTGGGGTACTGGGTTAGCTTGTGTATGTTTTACCTTGGACATGTAGGAAGCTCACATCTGCCAGGACACTGAAGGTGATGCATTTTAAACACTGGAGAGTGCTGCTAGATCATTCTTGTGTATTTGTCCATGCTGCCCTTGACATCTTGAAGTTGATACTCTTGAGATGCATCTTTTGTAAAATGCACTGTTGGGTGCGGCCAAACAAGCGTGCTGCTGTGGATTACAGAAATGATTCTGTGATATGGAAGTACAGTCCTTTCAACCTGGCATTTGCTTTAGCTAGCTTGTAAAGAGAAGATACTTCTACAAAGAATATAGAGTAGCACAGTGAACTTATGCTTTCCCTTCTTCCTCCTTTTTGTCTCTAGGAAGACTGCTGGGTTATGGAAAAATGTATCAACTTTGAGCACAGTCTTTGTCCTCAAGAATTTCAGAAATCTTGAGCTAATGCTCTGGCTCTTGCTGTGTGGGAAGGGAGGGATGCTAGTCAAATATTGTACAAACTGCATCTGTGTGTTGGCTCCTGGCAGACTATTTCAGAGAGATATTGAGAACATTTGGAGACCTGCCCTGGGCTCTCCATGCATTCTCTACTAGTAGAGCTGGCCCTTAGTCTTAAGAGGCAGAAATTTAGAGTTACTGCTTCTGATTTGAACCATGATATGACTAATACGAAATGTGAATTCTTTTTTTAGTTAACATGGAAACCATGTGTGCAGATGATCTTCTCTCTGTTTTGCTGTATTTGCTTGTAAAAACAGAAATCCCAAACTGGTATGTAATTGTTTTGGCTATATAGAACTCCTTCCTACCATCTTGTGTATTGCTGCTGTGGGGATAAATGTTTCTGAACATACAGTAATAACTTACTGAAAGTTTCCTGTTGAAACTCAGAAAATGTTTCATAGGACAAATAGCTAAGATATGTTAGATGTGTAACTAAATTAAGGCACGATCAGGAATGTGCATTTTGATTCCCAGCCTAGAAAAAAGTTGTAGTGAGAGGGCATGTATTGACCAAATCTGTATGTCAGTACAGCCTTCAGAGAGTGGTTCTCTCTCATCTGTGTTGGGAGCTGTGACACCTTTATGCATTTCAAGATTCAGTGCATTTCTTACAGAGAAACTAGATGTGAATGTTTAATTCTAGCCTGCACCATTGTGTCGACTCATTTTCAGTAAAAGTCTGTCTAAATCTCCCAGCTGTACCTGAGCTGGTTCTCATGCTGTTGTCCTGGATCTCTGAGATGAGCAGTTAGCCTTTAATTTGTGGCTATCACTGTGGTGCTTATGGTGCTTGAAACATTGCTTCACTCACTTCAAAGATGTTTATCTGTCACTATTGTTTTTATCTCATCCTTTCTATTCCTTATATCCAGTTAATAAATTTTCATTGAATATTTAAGAGATACGTAAAATTCTGATCAGTCTACAAGCTCAGAACAGCCATATTGCTGGCCTTAACAGGCTTTTGAGAAGCTATTTCCCAATTCACATGTATTGTTTGCCTGGATTGCCTAAGATGAGCTGTAATATGCCATGCTAGTGTCTTAGTTTTAGTGGTTCACAGCTTTAACTTTATTTTTTCCCAGGATGGCCAACTTGAGTTACATAAAGAATTTCAGGCTCTGCAGTTCAGTGAAGGATGAGCTGGGATACTGCCTAACCTCGATTGAGGCTGCAATAGAATACATAAGACAAGGCAACCTCTCTGACAGATCAACAGTAAGCTACTCTTAAAATCTGTCAAATGCCTGTTTGATAACTTGTGATTCTGTGGGTGTAAACCCAGCCATAGGATACAAATAACTAATGTGAGAATTTTCCTTTTTTTGCTTAAAAAGTGAGTAGAGGTGACTACCTGAAGCAAATGCTAAATTTACTTAAAGGATTATAATGAAGTCCTAACTATGTACCAATATTTGTTCACTGTATACTTCTTGAGGAAGTACTTATATATCAAGTCTGCCTCTTCATATGGCTAGAGGAAAAATAACAGCTGTTTTCTACAGATGAGTCTCCAGTATGTTTATCTCCTGTTTGTACTCTACCACGATTGAGATCAGTGCAGTACTTGGGAGCAGGCACAGCTTAAATTTTTGTGTAGCTTAAAGCTTAACTGTGCTAGCAGAATGGAGATAGCAGTGTAATTTAGAATTATTCAGTAAGTCTTCATACAAGAAGAGTTCCATGTGTTTGCAGTGTGGGTACAATGCTGTACTGAGCTGTTGGCTGAGGGGGGTGCAGGGCTGTGCTAAGGGGATGTTTGAAGGTCAAATTTGGCCCTTGGGGTCTCTAACCTAGCACAGGCAGGAAATTTGTGGATGCATGAGAGATTTCCTGCTGGGCAATTCGACCTGCTGTCAATCTGGTCACATCCCTGCAGGCCAGTCAAGAGTGATGCTGATGTGACTTTAGAAACTTCTATAATTTAAGAGCTTTGTAGATTATTTAGACAAGGAATCTAGTCTTACTGCTACTGTAGAAATTTCTGCTCTTGTAAAACTAGGTTTTCCTGAGCTGATGTGGAAATCAAAAGGAGTAAACCTGGAACCAGAGTGAATTCAAGGTGTCTCAGTCTGCCCAGCTGCAAAGCACTGGAATCTGCTGGAATCTAACTGCAGGGGCCAGAATAATGATTCAGTGTGCAGGGCTTGGGATCCAACAACCTGGGACACAGTCTTAAGAAGCACTTGATGTACCATTTTGGCCTCCTGCTATTTTTGTTCTTTTCTGGGGTTTTTCCATGAACTTGTGAGAGTTTGTTTTGTACACTCAAAAAACCTCAACAAAAAAAAAACCCAACACTTTCATATTGTGTACAAGAATGGTATTGTCTGTAATTAAATTATATTAAAAATAAAAAAATAAACATGTTAGTTTGAAAGGATCAACCTACTATATGATTTTGCTTCCTGCTGTCACTTTGTCATTCACAATCAATATATGAAGAGCAAAGCTGGTGCTCTGAAAGAAAATTGAAATGAAGTAGAATCGTCTTCCACAACAATGCTAGCAAGCTAAGATAGAGCATACTGCTCTTAAATTTCTAGAATAAAGATTGGTTTCCTATTAAATGCCTGATCCTATTCCTTGTGGTGTAGCTAAGGATAGCAGCTTTTATACTGGGATTGCAGTCAAGTCTTGTAGCTTAAGTCCCACTTCCATTAAGGTACTATTTTTCTTTGGGAGGCACCGGTCTTGAAAGATAAACTATGTATTTGAGAAGTCTAAGTGAGGACTTCAGTGTATGCATCATGGGAAGAGCAAGCCATGAATGTTCCTACCCATACTTCAGCTGGATCAGCTCCAGACCTAGAGAACTTTCACTTTAGGCTGAATGTGCAACACAAAGTCCTCTTGCATTGCCTTTCCTTGGAAGGCAGCAAAACCCTGAGAGAGAACTTGCCCTTAACACAGCTGGACAGGAAAGAGCCAGATCACCCTTATTCCAGGGCAGGAGAAGGTGGCACACAGTGCAAACAGACTATAGGGCAGAAAGGAAAAAGATGCATGAGGAGGTAGGGGGGCATTGCTCTCACTTCATAAAGTTACCAGTTGAGCTATTTCCTCTAATCTCTAGTACAGGAGCTGAACTCTGAAGCAGCAGCAGCTGTCATCTTGCTTCCCTGTGATTTCCTTCTCCAGATTGTGCTGGAAGGGGGTGTGGGATTGAAGTGAGCAGGAGCATTGCTGTGCCCTGGGGCTTCATTACAGCCCCTTATGTGGTTATGCTTAATTTTATAGCTGGCTTCAGATGGAGCTGCTGGCAGCTAAGTAATGCTGCTGTCCAATCCCTAATGCTGCTTACTCCAGAAAGAAACTCAGCAGGGGACTAATGTACCCTGTGGGATAATGGGCACAGTCTCACCCTCATGTCAGTAAGTGAATTGCACCAAGTCCCTTCACCCAAGGTCATGCGAGTGTTTGTGAGACAACTTGCTTGTGGGGAAGAGAGGAGCCAGTAAAGCATGAGAGTCAGTTTTATTTTCTGAATTGTCAACATTATTCACTTAGAATTCCTGTTAAGTACTGGATACTCGCTCATTCCTATGCACAGCTAATGTGTAGTAAGGCTGCAGTTCAGAGGGTTCAGAAGTGAGGTATTAAAAAGTAGGGAGTTAGAGCCAGCCATGAGGGAATAGGCAACTTTTTGTTTCCTGTATGGGAAGAGCTGGAGATGGGAAGATGATCCCTACTCTCTTCCCCACAAAACACTTTATTAGCCTTAGTTTGTGTTCAAGAGTTCTTCTCCTGGCTTCTGCCACCTGTATTTCCATCAGTTGTAATCTGTGAGAATGACTTGGGAAAGATCATTACACAGGTACACTCTCACAGGTACAAGTACTTCCTTTTTCTACACATTGTACTATTACATAAAGAAGGTCATTAATGTTTGGGTGTGTATTTTTTAGATAACATACACTTAAAGTACCTGAAAGTCCTACTCAAAGCAGTCTCCTTTTAAAAGAAGTACAAGTTCTTGGACTGTAAGTAAAGCTGGTACAAATGAATTCTGACTTTGAAGGCTTAATCCTTCAGTATTTGATTCTCTTGTCATTCTATATTTCACTATTGAAGATATGTGGCTTCACCTGGACTCTTTTTTAGTTCTGATTTATATAATACATATATAATACAGCTACATTAGGGTTGCTGTCTCATGTGACTGATTCCACTAAGGGAGCACTTCTCTTGAAGCCACACACTGTGGAAGGAGCAGTACTAAAACTACAGCAGTTCTTGCTAATGGTTACTTAGATTCACCGCAGTGAAAGTATAAAGCTGTCTGTGAGCATCCACACTAGAAATTCTGATCAGACATAAGGAACTTGTACCAGCAGTTAATTTTTTCTTAGGGAAGTTACTCCTGTTCATAGTGAAGAATCTATCCAAGGTGACTAGTGTTATATGCCTTGTAATTCTGAGAAGATATGCTTGGCTATCCTTAGCTAAAGTACTGAGATTTGAAAAGATTGGTGAGCATTTGTCACCTTTGTGTATCTAAATACAAATAACTTTCTTTGAAGTACAGAGGAAAACTTTCATCTCCAGACTTCACAATCATGTTTTCAGTGAACTCTTAAGGGGTTTTTTTGGACAGGTTTATGTTGTCACATAACACAGGCATCTGTGTTGATTTTGAAACATGAATAGTCCAATTTCTAGAGTGTCTAAACTTAGCTGATCATGTTTATTTGCAGTTTATAAGGCTCAAATTTCATGCTGACTTACTAATGTAAGAGTGGAGTCAGGCTGGTTTTACTCATTTACATCTGGTCTTGATGGACTTTAATTGCAAAAGCCATAGCCCAGATCCTAAACCATCGAAGTTTGCCTGATACATGGGTGTGTGTCTTAAATGCAGTGGTTTTCTGTTTGATGGAGGCTGAAGTCTCTCCATTTCTAGAGAGCCATTATCCTGCAGCAGCACCACTGCCAACCGTAGACAGCTGTGGATCAGAACCAACCATGTCCAAAAGTTTCCATCTGCATTCTGAGAAAGTGTTTTCCTTGGGTTGTTTTATTTCATGAGAGGGTCAGTGCTGCCATCTCATAATCTAGTTCCACTTAATTTTCACTTGGTTTTGGAGGCATTTATATTCTTTAGTGCATCCTGAAGTGAATCTTTAGCTGTCTCAGAGAATAAGTATTGATGCAAGGGTTGCAGCTGTATCTGCTTAGCTCTAACCAAGTAGGAAATACTACACAGATGGATTTTCTGCAGAGTAATGCTTTGCCTGGTGCAATCTTTAATTTTTCAGCCAGCGGCAGAGTGTTCAGAATTCTTTTGAGTCGGAGTTGTATCTGGGTCATCTTTTTTAGTAGCCATCAGTAGACATATTCTGTGTAAATTTGCCTTGATTTCTCCTCTTGAGAAAGCTGTGTTGTAAACATTACAGTTTATGCTATCTTTGATATATATTTTTCAGTTTTGCTGTGTTCTTTTTTTAGATGGTACAGCCATAATTTCATTAATGTTAATTTACAGTGAATTTCGGTAAAGGAAATTCTGGTGAACATCTACTTATTATTTCTATGGGTGCCCAGGCTTTTATGTCTCAAAAATCTTAAACGTCAAACTGAGTCATATTTCACGTGTCTGATAATTCATACATAGTAAATAAGTGGTTAATAATTTTAAAAATTAATTCCACTGTCAAGGTTCTGCACTTTTGCCTTTAAATTACAGAATAGATAAGCAGTCTATCTGTTTTATTTTCAGGAATGTGAGAGTCTGTGTGACAAGCTGCTCTTAAGACAAAGAATGAATTTGTTGTCCCAGATGTCTGCTGCGCCAATAGACTGCTTGTTTAAGGTTAATAACTTTTATGGCAGAATATGTATGTATTTGCATATTTCATGTTTATATCTCTCCCTTTCTGCAGTTTCCTGGAATGTAATGAAGGGTTAATTACATTAGTACTGTGCAATGTGTTTTAGTAGATGCTAAAAGTGTCTTTTGAATCGAGTATATTTCTGTGCCAAAACCTTACTAACATGGCATAATCTTACAGATTTTGGCATGTGTTATGTGAAATATAGAAGCAAAGGAGGATGAAATGCTACTGCTGTTATTGTGGCCCATTTAATGCACAGATGCAATAGTGCTTGAAATTGGAAGAGTTTTCTAAAATTATTTAAATGTAGTCACCTGACAGCTACTTCATATTATTTGTTAGTCTTATACTGTCGTTCTAGAAGAATTTTGCCTATACAAGGACACAAAGCAGAGCTTCTAATTATATGTGTTCACAGCTTATGGCTGGAGACTTAGTAATTTTATAGACATGTTTTTGCACAGAGTGAGCTCAATTTCATGATTGAGTCTAAAAAGGACAATAGGAATTGTTTTAATTTTTTTATAGAAAGTGAAGTAAGCCAAGAACAGTTTCTTTTTAATACTGAATGCCCATTAGGGGTTTTTGTGCTGTGACATTGTTCATTTCTGCTTTCTAATGCTTGAATACGTCTTTCATAATTGGTTCCTTTCATTTTGTGCTTCAGTAAATTACTCTTGGCTTTTTCTTCTTAAAAGGAGGCCTTCTGTATTAGGTTCTCATTCTCTTTTCTCTTTTTTTTTTTGTAGCATATAGCTTCAGGTGATCAGGAGGAAGTGGAGCGGCTGCTAAGTCAAGGTGACAGTGATAAGGACACTGTACAGAAAATGTGCCACCCGCTGTGTTACTGTGACAAATGTGAGAAGCTGGTTTCTGGGTGAGCACTCTTCACCCCACAAATGCATAGAAAGCTGTGTAGAAGCTTTAGTCTAAGATTTCCTTTAGAAAGTATGCTGCTTTTGGTTATAGAGGAATTTGGGAGCACTTTGAGATGTATTAGAGAGCGTCTGTGTGGTTTGAAAAAACAGGAGAAATATTAGCAGCATACAGAATCCTTTGGAACACACCCATTCTGTGATGGAGCCTATGTGTCCTTTGGGAAACATGGTGTTTCTTCTCTTGAGTCAAATTACAGATCTGGGACTAACCCACATCTCTTAACAAAATGTAAAGCTCTGTGTGCAATAATTTGTCAATGTAAAAGAATAAAAATTCCAAAATCAGTTTTTTGTCATCCTTGGCAGCTTTTCCCTTTCTCTCCTCCTTCCTACCACCACCTGGGTAATTAAACTGCTTTCAAACCATTTTGTTTTAAAGGAAACTGAATGACCCCTCAATTATCACTCCCTTTTCCCGAGATGACCGGGGATATACTCCACTTCACATAGCTGCTATTTGTGGTGAGTGGGCTTGCTGGTCTTCACTAATGCTTCCTACTCCTTTTGCTTTTGTCTCAGCCTGTTTTCCACCTTTGTATTAAAGCTGGAATTCTTCATTAAGTTGTTTTTTTGCTTCTTTGCTATTGAAACTTTCCTGTTTCTATCTGAGCACAGACTGAAGTTGTTATGTATTCTTTTAAGCTCAGTTTTTTATGACTGAGTTATTCTTAATTTGCTGTGTACTTTTACCATAGTGATTACCACGGTGGTGCTTTCTTCAGCTTTGAAAAAAGGAAAAATGTGTCCTCAGAAACCAGTCTTGTTTTGAAGGACTGGCAGATTGAGAAATGACTTTTCTCTTTCGTGCAGCTGGCTCTGCATTGTAGATTTGCAACACCTGTATTGTAATGTTCATTATGTAATTGATCTTCCTTTTATTAGAAGCTGTACTATTTTCTTACTGGCTGATTTCTTATTTATAATTTCCTTTCTTTTTATTTTTATATTGAATCCAAATATTTTCTTTTGTTACTCATAGGATACAAATATAGCTTGCTTTTAGTTGGAGGTTCTTTTATGGGGCTTTGACCCTGAATAATCTGCCACAAAAAACCCCAAATACCAAGGCAGTGAATATTCAGTATATGGAAACATAGTATGTGGAAATGCAGGGTATCTTGGTTCATAGTGACTGTTTGAATTTAGAAAGTAGCAGTGTTCTTGTTACTCCTTTCTCTGGATGCTTCTTTTCCAAGGTCAAACGTCATTAGTGGATTTACTGGTAGCCAAAGGAGCCACTGTCAATGCTACAGATTACCACGGTTCAACTCCCCTCCACCTCGCCTGTCAGAAGGGATATCAAAACGTCACAGTAAGCACAACACCTAGCCTCAATAATAAATATATGACTCTCACTAAGTTCTTCTACTGTTACTGTCATTTAGATCTTCTGGGGAGCTTTTACCAGAACTGTGTAAGCTGTCAGAATGGAGGATCTTTCATCATTGTAGTTTGCAAGATATTTTATTTTTCTTCTACTGCAAGTTTTTCAGCTATTAGTAATAACCAGCTGGCAGGTCTGCATACCTGATAATTCATCCACTTTATTAACACAAATGTCCAATACAAATGGTGAGCATCTCTGCTCTTGCTTGAGACAGAACAGCCATTGCAGTCACTGGACTGAGTTAAATGCTTCACACTGTGTTTAAGATAGACTGTGTAACTACAGTAATTACTGTCTACTTGAATTTAATATATGTGATATTCTTCAATTAGCACTGTTGAAATTAAGCTGCGTCTTCACTTGCACAGGCTCTTGAAATGCGAGGTAGATGATGTGGTGAATATATTGCACTGTTTGCTGCAGTAGAGAATTCTTTTTTTTCAATTAAAATTCTGAATATGTAAGAAGAGACTTTTTGGTTCTCAGGTTAAGGCACAAACAGTGCTGCAGTGCCAAGAGGGTGGTGTCTGAAACAGGAGGCAGAGCTAGCGTCTCATGAAGTGCTTCATCATGCCAGAACCCTAAAGGAATCTGCAGAGCAATAATTGTTTGTACATTAATTTTTTAGTTACTTAAATGTCTACTTTTGTTTTTCTTTTAAGCTGCTCTTATTGCACTACAAGGCAAGTACTGATGTTCAGGACAATAATGGAAATACTCCACTTCATTTAGCCTGCACTTACGGTCATGAGGATGTAAGTAATTGTTTTGTAACAAACCAAATGGGCATTCTAATGGAATGGAATTAAACTGATGCAAATTAGCACTAAACTTACATATTTTAAAAAGTAAATAAAAATATTTGAAGGCTAAATTGGTTAATGCTCTAAATGAGGACTTTATTTGGTAGTTCATAGCAATTTTTAATGTGAGTTCACATTAAAGATGGCAGTGCTTTACAAATGTAGTTATTTAACTCTTTATTTAATGACACTGAGCCACTAAGACCTGCTCTTTAGGCAATGGGTTACATCAGCAGCAGTAAAAACAAACCTTTTAGGAGTGTGCTTTTTGTCTGAACTGAGACACAACACTATAATTTATTGATAGCTTTCCTTTTCTCCACAGTGTGTCAAGGCTTTAGTGTACTATGATGTGCATTCCTGCAGACTGGATATTGGCAATGAGAAGGGAGACACTCCTCTGCACATTGCTGCTCGCTGGGGCTATCAAGGGATTATTGAAGTGCTCTTGCAAAATGGGGCAAACCCCGAAATTCAGAACCGCATGAAGGAGACTTCCCTGCAGTGTGCATTAAATTCCAAGGTATTCCTCTTTATCTTCCAGCCTGATTTCTTCCTGATGCAGCACCACTGAGGTGTAGATGCTCCCTGCTAGTAGGATTTCACTATTAAAGAGAAAATGTGTGTTTCACTCTGAGGAAAAAGGTCCCATTTTAACTCCAGCAGTGGGAATATACTCTGTGGGATAGCACATGGACTTGTAAATGGGTACTTTTAATCTGCTCAGTCATAATCTGTTACTAATTATTAGGTTGTCAGCCAATTTGTGTTTCAGTCAGTAGATTCCTCTATAAGTGGAGTTACATTGGTTCTCTTTAATATTTTTATGCAGATTTTGTCGTTGATGGAATTAAACTACCTAACATTTGAAAGAGGACAGAGTGCTTCTGAGGTAACACCCCATGCAGGTTGCTAAAGTCTTCTTGCCTATGCTTAACCTCCTTAATTTGATATTGAATATCTTTTCTGTTTGTTTGTTTGATTGATTGATTGATTGATTGATTTTTGTATGTTTTTTTCCATCTGTAAGTCACCACTTAGGTCTCCTCAGCACTCAGCAGAAACTTTCAGCAGAGGATCATCTGTCTCAAGCCTATCATCAGCATCAACTGATATAAGGCAAGAAGAAGCAAAAAACAGTTACAAAGAGGTAAGACTGAGGTACAGGTTTTGACAGTAAGCAAAGTTAAGGAAGTTAGAAGAGTGATAATTTGCCACAGTGCTGTAAATTGCTTCTTCAGGAATAGTCTTCTGTTTTGTTTGGAAAATGAAAACTGCTGTCCTCAGGGGCTTGTCATCTCAGTACCTGAGCACTTAATTTTGTGTGGTTTCAACTGCTCTGTTGGTTATTTCTGGGGGAAAATTGACACCATCTCTGAAGTAATTGTTCATATTTATTGAAGTTAACTATCTAATTTGAGAATTTGTTGAGGTTTACCAAAGTACAGTGGCAGTCAGTGCCCCAAGGACCTGGCTGTTCCATCCAGGAATTAAGTGCCACTGTTAGCTTATAAAATCTGTCAGGGAGGAAGAGACTACAGTCATGCTGTAATACCTGTAGTCCAGGCATGCTGGTAAACAGCAAACTGGAATGTTAAGACATGCTTTCAAAACAGCATGGGAATCAATTTTAAAACAAGTGAAGAAGTACAGTCTATATATTAAATATCTTGCATATGTGTGTTTGCTGATTTTGTTTTGTCCACACTAGATTTCATCTTCCGAATTTTTTCCTGTGGGATCTCAGATCCACACTTTGTTACCCCTTCCCAAGACTGTCATACCACCACTCATTCTGATGCTTGTTTTTATTTTTCCTAGTCTGCCTATTCCTTTTTTTTTCCTAATTGACCTCCTAAGTATGTTTGTTTTTGTCAATATCACCACTACAATGAAATTCTTCCTTTTCCTACTATTAAAAAGCTCTTCTCTTGCCAGAAATTTCAGTTTTCTAAAAATATTGAAGAAACACAAACATGCAAATTTTGACTGGACAATGTGATTATACACTGAATTGCTGTATGAGAGTCTCAGTGTAGGGCTGTACCTTCCTGTTTGTACAGAGTCAAGCACTCTAAATAAGTTCTCCTCATAGACTGAAGATTTTTTTTTTCTTTGAAGGAACAAATTTATCACACTGGAGTGCTAAAACTGTAGTTCAAACCAGGGAAAAAGATTACAAACTGCTTACACCTGAGGTCCTTGGGGTTAATGACCTTCTCTGTAATCCAGCTTTAGTTCATTTCTGTTTGCCAAGTTTCACCTGGGCTCCCTGCTCAAAGGGGCAAGAGCCTGATGCCAAGAGAGCTCCATGAAGGACATACCAATGGAAATAATGGGAAACTGACATGATTAGTTTTCCACGTTTCAAGGTTTGCGCCTTGGATTAAGAGGATCCAGTTATCCTAAAGACCCTTATTAATCAATACTGAATTAAACTCTTAAATGAGCCAGTCATAGTGGGTGTTTATTATGACTTAGGAAAGAGAGAGTGAAAGAGACAGCATTGTAAATTTGGGACTTGCTCTGTTGCAACTAAAATCTCCATAAACAGTTTCTGTTCAGCAGCTGAAAAACTGGCCATGCACATGAATTGTAGTAGATTTGTTTCTTCTATTTTTACATTTAAATGAAGATTCTGTTCCATGGAAGAGTGAGAAAACAAACTGGAAAGATGGGGAAATTCACATAGCAGACATTTTTCCCTAAGTACTCTTAATAAATTATCTATAAGCTGCATAACAAATGTTGTACCACTGCTGGGGCCTGAGGCAGCTTTTAGTACTTTAGGAAAGTAGTTATTTTTGGAAAGAAATTATCAGAGCTTGTAGATCACTGATATTACTGTTGGGCATCTTGTGTGGCATAAGATGACTCCTGAAAAATCCTTAAGACTTTTACATTCTTCAGTGACATTATTCTGTATGATTAGAGGAAATTTAGGGGAGGCACAGACCTCCCTTGTGTATATAGTCCATTTTAGCTGTGTTTGTGGAGAGATTGGGATTCAGCTCACCCAATTTCTGGAAGTTGTCTTCACTTCAGACATCTATTTCTCCTCCTTAGTCAGAGGAGGGAAATTAACTCCAGAGAGGAGTTGATCTCAGACAGCCTTAGTTTGATCTGAGTTGTATTCAGGTGTTACTTATTGACTGCATTTTGTTCTGTAGCTACCAGAGAGGGAGTTTAAATGGCTGAGAAATTAGACAGCTGACTTTCAGACATTCAAAGTTAGGAAAGAAAAAAAATCAAACAATCATAGATTCTGCCCAGAGTGACCAGTGCTTCAAGGACCTTCATCCTGTATTAGAAAGGGAGTAATAGAACCAAACTTAGCAGGGTTTCTCAGAAGAGATAAAAATTGAGGGATTTAATCTGGCTCTGATCTTTCAGCTGTTTGTGTCCTGTTCTTCATCTAAAACCCTGAAGAAAGAGATCAGAGCAATAAAACACAAACTTTAGTCTCATTCTTGTTTGCCTTGCCAAACACCAGTGTCACGCTCAGCAAGGTGATAATTTCCATACGAAGACTGAAATGTGACTGAAGCTGTCACTCCATGACAGCTTCAACTTGCAAGGTGTTCCTTACTATTGAAACAAGTGTGTTTACCCATTAGCATCCATGGTGATTCTAGCACAGTGCTGGAATAATTTGCTATAAGGCTGAATCAGACTTTCACAAAGCTTATTAAATGATTCTTGGCACTCTGCAGAGCCAGGTGAGTTGTGAGAGGACTGAGGGACTCTCCCTGCGCTTTTGCTGGCACCTTTCCCATTCCAATCAGGTTGGATCTCGACTCCTTCATGTGAGAGTAGAGAATCAGAGGAGTGAAGAGGCAAGTTAATCTCCTCATGCTTTCACAAGCAACCTGAGGGCTCAGGGGAATGGCATCAGTGCTCTGCAGAGCACCTTCCACCTCTTCTTCCCTCACGTGTCTCTTCTCCCCCTGCAGGGCTCATGAGCAGGCGAGCGTCTTCCCCCAGCAGTGAGGCCCTGGCTTGACCTTACACTTAAATGGGCTAATGGTGGTGCTGGTCCTAGTGCATAGCCTCTGACATTTATACCTTTCCAGATTTTGAATAAGAAAACAAATTTCATACTTACAGTCAAGTTAGATTTGTAAATGTTTGGGTTTTAGCGCAGGATTAAACCTGTTATCTGCAGATGTAAAGGTAACAATTGGAAAGCATCTTTTTCATCTTAAACTCATCTTGAACTTTTTGTTTTCTCAAAAAGCACAGTGAAACCTGCCATCCTTTGTGTCCCCGGTAGCATAGAGTAGCTCAGCAAGAGTCCAAACAATATTAATGTATATTAGGGTAGGAATTTGCCTGGAGCAGGGATTTTTAATGCTAGGTTCACACAGAAATGCACAGGGCAGCTGCAGCTGGAGCAGCATAATAATATATAACAGCTTACATGGCTTTGTTTTATGGGTGGGCCACATAGCCTCAATTTATGTAAGTACTGTTTAGCTAAGCAAGTTAAAGATCATCAAATGGCCACAGGCCTTGTACAGATTTTCTATTTCATAAAGGAAGAAGGTTTTTCCTTTAAAACTTTATCAATAAATATGAAATGGGCCAGCAGTAATCCTACTGCATGAGCTTAGTAGGTTAGCAAAGGACACAGGATTTTCTGTGTTCTGCTTAATACCAATACTAACAAAGCAAATAAATAATTTTCTTCCTACATAGGTGGAAAAACTCCTGAGAGCAGTTGCTGATGGAGATCTGGAAATGGTGAGTGTTCATGTTGCTGTTGAATATTATTGAATTCCATTTTTTCTCATTCATATTGAGGAAGTTACTTGTAAGTAGTATCAAGTGGAGAATGCTTTGGGTAATAATCTTAGGTAAAGAGGAAATTTGGGTGACACTAGTCAGCACAGAGAAGCTATTTGTGGGGCACACAGCAATGTGTAGTTTGAATTTCACTTCAGATAGACAGCTGATGGCTATAATAGTAGTAGTTTCAGAGGTGATGTTCTGTCATTTCTGTGGTACCACCTGTCCTGACTAATTTTTTAGTTATTATTGCCTTTATTCCTTAAAAAATAAGATGCTTCCAATGTCATTCTACTGAAAAATTGAAGATGACACAGAAATCTTTAGGAGTTTTTCCTTTTGGTAATATGAATAAGGCTGTAGATTTCTTTATTTTCTTGCAGTTCACAGAACAAAGCCATAAAGCTGTGAAAATGCAGGTTTGCTTTGCTGGGTGCATGTTCTGAAAAAGCTGTTTGGATTTGGTTTGTATCAGGAGTTACAAATGTCAATGAAGCCCCACAAAGTCATCAGAAGATAGAAAATCCATGTTACAAAATATGTGCCATGTTAATACTGTTTCTCTTATGTTTTACTCCACTTTTATTCCAGTTGTTGAGTACATTACATCATCCTTGTTCACAATGTGACTTAATATAAGTAATTATTTCCAAGCCAGCCCTTAAGTCATTTCAAGAAGCAGTAACATGTACAATGGCGATATTTGCCATCTTCCTGGCCAGTGGTAAATGTGCATGTATTACAGTTAACTTTGCACCCACTTTGTGAAAATATAAACTTCATCAAGAAAAATAAATACAATGCTATAACTTGTTGGAAAATTAGTATCTAGCACTGCTCAATAGTTACCAGCAATGAAAAGCATAGAGAAATCCAGTCTGTGCATTCAGATGACAGAATCATTTTGTCTTTGTGGCTTTACTTTCCTCATTACTGAAGTTCATGTGAAGCTGTTCATAAAAGGAGAATCATCCAAGTGGATGACAAAGGTTACAGATTGCATATCTGTTAAAAAAAAAACAAGAGTATTTAAAATCTCTGACCTTGTTCTGACAGCCTGAGGTCTCCATAGGAACAGCCACAGCAACCAGGTCATTAGGGCTGCTGTAGATTGTTGCTGTGACAGCCAACTGAGCTTTGCAAGAGGAGCCATTAAAAAAGTGCCGTGAAACTGGAAGATTTTTTAAAAATAAACATTATGAGGTCATTGGCATTGTCTCAGCATAGGTACTGGATTTGGCGCTCTCATTGTACCCAGCCTGTCCAGTGGAAAGGATATGTGCAAATCTTCCGCAGAGAAAAAGCAAATCTCTTGTCTGAAATAAGTGTTGTGGAGCAGCTGAAAGGTTGGAGTGAGGGTAGAGAGACCCAGAGTGCTTGGCTGAGTATTCCAAAGTAACCCAGCTGTGTAAAGGACCTTTCAGGTGACAAGTTAGCTGGCAAATGAGACTGGACAATCTCCTGAGGCGGTTCAGTGTGGGTCTACTTGAAAGTTAATATTTTGACAAAAAGATACCTGTAAACCAAGAAGAATGGCTACTGCACTGTAATTGCAAACAGATGGGCACAGAAATAGTGTGTTCAGGTTTTTGGGAGACACTGGTGTCAATATGTTGGGAGCTGTGCACTGGATAATGAGAGCAGCAGTACTGGACTGTCACAGGAGGAGGAGGAAGATGATTGTGAGAGTCTTAGTGAGTCTGGGGCAAAGTGAAGTGACAATTCTGCTTATTTTGGACTTGTACAAATGTAGCAAATAGTAAAACTTTGCTGAGCTGGCCTTCCATAAACAGGAAGGCTTGAGAGAAGATTTCCTTTACTCCAGAGAACAATGTGGAATTTGCAGGGAAAGCAATATTCTGAGAAAAACATCCCTTTTCAGGCTCAAATATGTTATCATTCAGAATCAGGACAGCCCTTCCTGGCTGTCCTAGGATTTGTTGTAGCTACATGTGGTTAAGTGGATAGGACATGGATGTGTTGTTTTCCCAGAGGTCAGTGGTGAGGAGCAGAGGCTGGGACAAGTTTGAGAGTAAACAGAGTGGGAGGAATGTCTCAGAAATCCCCACTGTCCCCATTCCCTTCAACTAGCAGCTGGAGAGCTCTTGGCTTGGTCCAGTAGCAATGGAGACTTAATACAGTCACTGCTAGTTCTAAGATGTCTTTAGTGAAATGTAGACTAATGAATTTCAAGATAAAAATGTACTGCTTAAACAGCTTTTGTTGTTGTTGTTGAATAAAATGTAATGTCAAGTTTACATGCCCTAAGCATCACTGTTTGCAGGTTGCACATGAAAACCCTGAGCCCTAAGACTTCACTGAAGGGCCTCTCTCTCAAAAATGAGGCATTGTACACTGAGGAAAAAGGGAAACTGTCCAACTCCTGAGAAGTGACAGACCTAAGGGAAGTCAGTGCCCCTGCAAAGTTTTGGGTATCAGTTAAATGTTGTCATCCTTGTCATTCCATATGTTCTTTAAAACAAAATATTAAATAAAATTCACATTGATATGAGTTGGCACAAATCATCTGAGCTAAAAGGATTTGGAGTGTTTGAGAGTGGGTGGACACTGAAGTTGGGATTAGGCAGCAGGAAGTCATTTGTAATTCACTGCTGTACTTGAAGAACTCCCTAGCTGCTTTGTCAACAATAATACTTGATTTTTTAATTTGGCGTGTGGGCAGCTGATGGCAGGAGGTAGCTGTGTGCTCTGTCTGAGATGCTCACAAGTGTATGTTTGTTAAATCTGACTTGTCTGCATATGCAGATCTGTTAGGACATGGAACTTTTGGGCTCTATAAAGAAGAACTTGCTTTTTATGCCAGGTCCGTTATCTCTTGGAATGGATAGAGGAAGACTTGGAAGATGAGGATGACACAGCTACTACATCAAAACCAGAATTCTGCCATCCATTATGCCAGTGCTCAAAATGTGGGCCAGCACAAAAGGTTGGAATATTCATTCTGTAAAAATAGTAATTTATATTCTTGTAATGTAAGCTTTAGCTCCAGGGAAATAGCATTCATATTGCCCAGCACCCTTATCTCTCTGTCTAAAAAGAAATTAACTATATACAGATTTTCACACTTCATCTGATGATATGAAATTGTTCTTTTTTTTAATTGAACTGTTGAAAATTTTGGATACAGGAACAGTGTTCATGGACGTGCTCTATGTCTAATGGATTGAGAAGGCTTTACATTTTGCTATTAGGACATGTGGAGTATTGTCAGGAAGGTTTGGACAACTTTGAATAAACATTATTTTCTAAGCCTCTGGTTCTCTTTAGTTTACACAGCATATCTACTTAACTATTAGTAATCAGTTCAGCAAGGAATACCTGCTAATCCCTGAATCCATGTAATGCTGATAAAGTCTTTTTTTTTAATTGCATGGCATCTTTTCTACAAGCCAATCTAAAGCCTATTCCGAGATTAGATATAATTACAAAGACTTTCTTTTCAGTTGCAAAGGTTTCCTTCCCCCTAATTTACCACACTCTGTAGATTAGAACGAGGCTTTACAATACTCTCTTTTTATGGTTTTGTGGTTTTGGTTGTTTGTTTTGGTGGTTTTGTTTTTGTGGGGTTTGTGTTTTGGGGTTTTTTTGTGTTTTTTTTTGGTTGGTTGGTTGGGTTTTTTTTATTTTGTGGTTTTTTGTTTGTTTTTTTT
>VXBU01013907.1:515754-640050 GCA_013400315.1 Bombycilla garrulus | reverse complement strand
TTTGGTTTTTTTTTTTAGGGGGGTTGTTTGTTTGGTTTTGGTTTGGTTTGGTTGTAGTTGTTTTTAAGTAAGGAACAATCTCAGCTTTTTGGAAATAGAAATTCCATAACTTGCCTTCCAAGAGGTGTCTGAAGGTGTACCTGACTGGATAAGTCATTGCAAAATAAACCTAAGTACAGTTTTTCATTTTATTGGCTACTTTGGGTTTAACAGCACTGTGAGATGGCTTAACTTCTAAATTCCCCACTGCCACCACATGTTTCTTTTGTGAAGGCTTGGAGTGTGCTGTTGTCCTTAAATACTTCACACTGACACTTGCTTTGTTGTCGGGTATGGGGTGTCCCTGTGCCCCGCAGGACAGAGATTGTGTGCTGAAGATGCCAGGGCTCCAGTCTGTAAAGCTGATTTTATTGCTGACAGGGAGGGGAATGGCATCTGCTGTGGAATTTTCTTGTCTGCTGAATGAGAAGAAGGAGGAGCTTGTTAATTAATCCTAACCCCTGTGTTAGGCAGGCACAGTTGAAAGCACAGAATGAAAGGTGGTGCACCACTGTAAATGTCAGGCAGCCACAATTTGCAAGAAGAGTGAGAGGATGTTCTGTACTGCTGGGTAAACTGTCCTCTAGCTGCTTTCCTTATCCTGACTCCCCACGGGAGTCTGTTCTCTGGGCACTCGTGCTTCCAGATGAATTAAATTAATTTTAGTTTGTATCCTTTTTATCCTAAGCTTCATGTAGCATTAAGAGATGTTTACTGTCTGTCTCAAAGAGCATAAATATCTGTATAAATGAAAGTAACTCGTTAACACTGCCTCATACCCAGTATGAGCATCCTAATAACTGTATAAAAACTTTCAGGTTTGCTTATGTCTCAACTCGTGTTGCTTTAGCCTCTTTTTAATATCATGAATCCTTTGCCTGGAATTGCTCTCCCTGAAGTTAATATGTTGGAATAAAAGAGATAAATAACAATGAAAGTAATTTTCTGTTGAAAAATGCTACCAAGCTGCTCTGCTTTACTGACTTTTTCTGAAGACCTCAAATTAGTCTCTAGCAGAATTTCTTGTAATTTCTATCTGCCCGTTTTATATAAACTTAGCAGGTATTTGGCTATTTCATTAATTAAAACAAAGCACGATGATTTTTACAGTTTTATTGTGTGTTTTACCCACCAGAAGTTTTCCAGGACCTGTGCCAATGGGCTGGGGGTGAACGTTTCAAACCAGGATGGTTTCACCCCGCTGCACGTGGCTGCTCTGCACGGCCGCAGCGAGCTGGCATCACTGCTGCTGCGCCACGGTGCCAGCGCCAGCGCCAGGAACAGCCAGCTGGCAACTCCCCTGCACCTGGCCTGCCAGGGGGGACACTCCCAGGTAACCCTGTCCCCAAAACAGCCAGCTGGCAGCTCCCCTGCACCTGGCCTGCCAGGGGGGACACTCCCAGGTAACCCTGTCCCCAAAACAGCCAGCTGGCAGCTCCCCTGCACCTGGCCTGCCAGGGGGGACACTCCCAGGTAACCCTGCCCTCACACAAAGCTCACTGGTGACTGGCCGCCCATGGAAAGCTGCCAGGGAAATCAGCAACCAGACTGAACCAGGAATAGAGAAAATTAGTTTGGCGGTTCTGGTTTTTGATCTAAAATCTCCAGATAGAAAGGGGAACTTTGAGCTTAAATCATTTCAGTAGACACCTTTTCTTTATAATTACTTAAAATACTGCTTTAATGCAAGTGATGCAAAAACCTTCTGTCGTACTTCAGACATTTTAAACATTCCTTGTGCAGCCAAATCTTCTGTGTACAGAAGTACACAGAAGTATAAAAGTACACTCTGTAACTTCTTCTCTAGGTTATGTTTTGTCTTGATGTCTTCAGCAGTCACAGTATTAGTTACTGTATTTTCGACTCCTTTAATTAGATCATGAGTCAAGTGGAGCTTTGAGGCAGCAGATAACTCATCCCTCACTTCAAGTCAAGGAAGCAAAAGCAGTGAAGGAGAAGCATGAGCCCATGGGGGAAGGGTGTCAATACAGGAGGGAGAGTAAATGAGACAGGAAAATAACAAATATGAAAAAGCAGAGGCAGACAGTAAAATGGAAAGATGCAGAAAAGCAGAAAATTAGGGTTTTGAAAATACGGAGCTGAAGACGGCAGGAGGGAAAAATGAGAATTTTTTTAAATGATGGGAAGATAAAGCACTAGGGAAGCAAGAAAAACCGAGAGTACAACTCAGAATTGTAGGTTAATTCATGGGATAGTTGTAAATTAGTTCATGGGGTAATTACAGTATAAAGAACTCCTTCCAAATGTTGTGATGAGTTTGGAAAAGGATGCTGCTGCTGTGGTGGCTTGGTTTTGATGTTTTAAGTTACCAGTTATATTTGTTTTTCACACACCTTGAGTTTTATTTTATGGCCTTTCTTGTAGTTGCTTAAAGTTTTCTTTTTTAAAAGCAGGTGTCAAAATATGAAAATTAGTCTCATACTCAGTACTCTTACTCAGTAAGAGTAAAGCTGTTACTTCTTTCAATAGGTGGTGAAGTGTCTGATGGATTACAATGCTAAACAAAATAAAAAGGATATATATGGAAATACTCCCTTAATTTATGCATGCTTGAATGGTCACTATGAGACTGCTGCCCTGTTGTTGCAGGTAAGATTACTGAAGACAGGGTGCTCTGCTGGTATTTCTCATGTGATATCTGTGCTTACCTAGTACTCAGGATCAGTATTTTTAGTTATGCATTTCTCTGTCAAAAATACTTGGGGAAAGAAGTAAGAGTTTTTGTTAACTTACTCCTTTCAATCCCATCCCTTCACAGATTTTAACTAGATAAATATTGCCTTGCTATTGTACAGGTAGCTGTTTTTATGGAACTTTTATGTGGCAGGTGTCAGGTTTTCCTGCCTGGGATTCCATCACATAGGGTTGGGGGTTTCTTAAGTATCTCTAAAGCTTGGGATATATAATAGATATATGCAAACCAAGATGAGGTAAAGATCCCTGAAGCTGTGGCTCTGAAGGGGGCACCAGTGTGACCATGCGGGTTCCTGTCGCTCTGTGCTGCAGTGCCTCTGGCCGCGTGCAGCTCCGGGGCTGCTGCACCACTCATTACTTCCTTTTAACTGTGCTTTCCCCTCGCAGCACGGGGCCTCGGTGAACCTCTGCAATGCCAAGGGCAGCACAGCCCTGCACGAGGCCGTGGCGGGCAGGAACGAGGCGCTGGTGGCCTTGCTGCTGCAGCACGGGGCCCTGCGGCACCTGCGCGACGAGCGCGGCTGCACCGCGGCCGACTGCGCCCAGCCCGTGAGTGCTGCGCTGCTGGGCTGGCTCCGGGGAGGGCAGGGGACAAACGGGCACTGCTGCTCTCCCAGCAGGGCTGCACGGGCTGCCTCAGCTGCATTCAGCTTTACAGGGTATAAACACTGAGGTGCCTGCTCCTTGGACAGCCTGCAGATGATTCCTGCGAGACCCGCTGTGTTTCTAGAATAAGTTATCCTGGACAAAAAGGATGAGTCTGGAAAGACTGAAAACACAGACCTCTATAAAATTAACATTAAAATCTCTGTAATGGCAAAGAGAGCAGAAGCAAATGAGCACCTTGCACTAATCAGTTGCACTGGCAGCAACATTCCTTGTCCCACCCACCATCTTCTGCCCTTCAAGCTTTTTGATTCCTTTTATCTTGCAATAGATAACTCTGACCTTCCCCTTTATTAATAGCAATAACATTATATGTAATATTAAATTATACAGAATTATTTCACCCTTTAAAGGATTTGACATATGGCCCCTATCTTAATGTGCTTAAATGGCCTCTGAGATGTACCTTAATGACCACAAAATTCTGTACTGAATCAATTTTAGTATGTGTGTTACCGTTGAAACTGAAATTGGCTTAACCATAAGTAATACAGCTTTACATAAGAGGTCAGGACTCCCAACATTATCACTGCATTACAGTGTAACTTGTGGAACACTGATTTTGTCCCTATTCAGAATGATACAATTTCAAATTTGTTTTTATAATGAGCTCTTTATGTGTTGTATTGATTAATGGAAGCATTAATTAACACACTCTGCACAGATTAAAATACTAAATTGTACTGTTCTTTTTCTCTAATAATGGTGAAAATGGAAACTCTTAAAATCAAGAATTCAAACGTCATGAAGTTGCTGGAAGCAGCACCGAGTTGTGTCCCCCCATCAGCAGAGGGAGAGGAGAGTGAGCAGCACATTACTGTCAAGATCAGGAAAAAAGGTACCTGTGATATTTCCGCTGCTATGAATAAAAAGGGATTTAGGAATTCATGGGTGACTATATAAAATATTTTCTGTAATTGCCTTACATATAATAATAGAACAGTCAATTATTTTGCATATTTATGACAGATAACATCTAAAGTACTGTAACTAAATGCGGCAGACTTTGTATTGTACTCTTGACATTACTTCAAATTTAGTTTTCACCTACTTGGAGGTATATGTGTGAATTTTACCTACAAAAACATTTAAAGGTAAAAGCACACCACATTTGAGATGATATAATTAACCATGTAAGAACTGCGCATTTCAGTGCAAAGCAAAACAGATTTAAATGACAGTTGGGTGTCATTTGTATTGCCCTAAAACAGGTCAGGGAGTGACTGTTCATTAGTTACTGCCTCTCCTCATGTTTTGGGACAGAAATGAGAGCTACAGAGGTGACTGTGAACCTCCCAGCACACTTTGCAGAGGACTCTGAGTGAGTGGCAGGAGGTGGCACAGTGTGGCCATGAGACAGTGACAGCACAGCTGGGCAGCAGCAGGGCCTTGGGAAGGATGAGTTACCATCCTTTTGGTACCTTTTGTGCTGCAGTGTTAACTCTGACCTCTCCCTGTTTTAATAGCAGTAACTTCATATGTTATATTCAATGATGCAAAATCATTTCACTCCTTAAAGGATTTGACACATGGCCCCATCTTAATGTGTCTAAGCAGCAGTTACCATGGAGCTTAATGACCACAGATTCTCCCTCCACCTCACCCTCAGCTTCTGATCTGCCATATCCACTGCTTCCATTATGCTGGCTCAGAAGTTTTTCAGGTGAATTTTCAAGTTCAATATCCTGGGGATGTGACAAAAGCTTTGCCCCTGAGCTGGACAGTTCTGCAAAGGACCTGATGCCACCAGCTGCAAAGCAGGAATCAGGGAAGAGGAGGAGCCAGGAGTGCCCATTTCAGCATCCATGAGTTTTCAAAGTAACTCTTGCCTCCTTCCCTCAGAAAGATTGTGAATGTCTGGTTAATAAAAAACCACAATTAATAACAGGATGCTCACCACTAAAATTGAAAATAGTTATTTCAAATATTTCAAATATTATTAATAGTTCTAAAAGGGCAATAGAAGATACGAGTAAGTAATACTAATGAAGAGGTGGTTTAGCACCTGTGTGTTAATTCAGGCTGTTAAAACTGGAATTCAGAGCCTCAAAGTCCAGAATTACAGTCTGTTCAGAAGCATGGCCAGTTGTACTAATCTGAGGAAGAATGTTTATTTCTGCTTTTAAAATGTTTTAAAATTTCCAGAGATAAATCACCACTCTAATTGAAGTTAGCACTGTTACAATTTTATGTTAAATTTAAAATCAGAACTGTGTTTTTTTAATTCCTAAGTGTGACTCAGTTGTAATTTTAGCTGCCTGTTCTTTTAAACCCCCAGTGCATCCTAAGCCCTGTGAGGAAGCCGATGATCCCATAAGCAGACAACTTCAACTGGTCCAATCAATTAACAGATTTAACAAGTAAGCAGAGAAGCTTGCTCAGAGTGTGTTTGTTGTTTCCTGTAAGCAAAGGAGAAGTGCAGCTGCTAATAATGCCCTAAAGTGGGTCAGGGGGGTTACACATGGCATGGTGGTGTGACAGTGGATGTTAGTCCTGCAGCGCTGGCACGGTCACATCCCCAGGCAGATGTTCTGGGCATGCCAAGCTCACTAGGGTGGTGAGGGAGGGCTTGAAAATATCTAAAATTGGGATTGCACTAATGCTTGGTGTACCATCAGTTAAGCGTTTCAGAGCCAGACTACTTAAAAATACTGCAGTGGTGTTCACTCACTGTCTGGGTTTTGCTCATTATCTTTGTAAGCCCTAGTGTATATTCCGTAGTAAAATACAGGAATACGAGTAGGCTGCAGTTCTGGGAGGGTGTTATCAGGGAGCTTCCAGTCTCTGGTGAGATAGTTCCACCTTGTGGCGCTTCTGAGAGAGGCTTTTATGAGAAGCTTAGTAAAGACATTTGATTTCTTTGATTTCTTTAAAATCTTCAGAGAGAAACACTTACGGAGAACAATAACAAGAGATAAAAGTGTCCCTAATTTTGATTGTCACTTACTGCACCAGGTAAGTGGAAATATTTGCTCAGATTGTTCTTATATTACAGTAAATGTTTGTTTGCTCTGCTATTTCTCTGGGCACATGCAAGAGAAAGTTTACTAGTGGTGGTCGTTGAATCACAAAAGTTATGACCTGCTTGCCAAATTGCTCATTTCATCATTGTTCAAACTTCAGTGGTGCTTTTGTGACACCTCTTAAACACTTCATTCTTACTTTTAAACCTCTTAAGCCTCTTGCTGCAGGCTTCTTCTCTGTCTTGTTTTCTGCAAACTATCCAGCAAAACCTAGAACTGAAAAGCTCTGCAGCTCCTTGGAGCTGTAGCTTGCTTTGGAAAGAGGCGTTTTTCAGTAGATTGAAATTAGGGTTTGCTTTAAGTGTGCTTGTAAGAAGAGACTGTTTGCAGGGATGTGACAGCAAACTGCATGTTGCATTGTCAGCTGTGAGATTCACCTCTGCTTGGGGTGCAGTGACACCCACACCAGCTGCTGGATGCTGCCTTTCCCAGAGACTGTGCTTCTTCTGCCTCCTTTGCACTGGCTTTGACTCTCATTGCATCTTCTGCTGAGCCATTTCAGAACACTAAATCAAGAGAAAAATGACCTGTCCAAAACAAAATAGTTTTTACCAGGTTAGTCCAGCAGCTGCCCATCATTATACTGACACAGAGCCTTGGAAATGCAGACTGTGCTGCTTAGGTCCTTCTGGGAAATGGGATACTCTTTCTTTTCCTACGGCCTTTAGAAGACTGAATATTTGCCAAAAGTCCTGAGAACACTAAATTAATTCTATAAAGCTATAATATTTTATTATTGTTTTCTAAATGATAGTATTCCACTACTTAGCTTGGGATTTAGATTTTATAACTGTGGATCACTGAAGGCAGCATGTCATTTCAGTACATAGGTGTCAGAAAACTAATACGTGATCCCGATACTGAGCACTCCAGCCCTGTTCTGTGGTTGTGAGTTCATACAGCTGTGGCTGAAATAATTCATTACTCCATACAACTTTGAATTGTTACTAGATTTAAATGTGCATTACCTCTGTATGCAGCTTTTTCAAAATTGTTGCCATTATTTCAGCAAAAAAGCTACTTTCTCCTTTAGTTCTAGTCTTAGAAGATCTGTCATTAGCATACTTGGGTTCTTTTTATTTCTCCTGGTTATTTTAACATTTGCAGAGTGTCCAGTTATCCAGGACAGCCACTTACTCTGTACAGGAGAAATGGGAGCAGGTGTGGAAATGAAATATGAATAGTTGTAATAACCAAAAAGGGGCACGAAGGGGGTGGGGAGGGCAGGGGTCTCTTCCCTGCCAGGTTACCTCTGGAATTAGGGAAAGGTGCCTTTGCCTTCAGCAGTACCTGGGTGACTCTACCTACCCTGTTACTACTTCCACTTTTCTTAAAAGAAATGACTGTTCATTTCAAGTGCATTGAGACTTGCATTACAAATGGTGTTTAGAAGAGTTGGGATGTTGTTGGGATAGCGAGGTGAAAATAAGTTTTGGAATGTCTGTTGTTCTCAGGTCTGGTAATGATGTGCGTGTTGTCTGGGGCATGTTGGCCTCTTGTTTTCTCACACGAAGCCCAAATACAATTACTCTCTTACAAAGTGTGCTGGTTTAAATCTTGGCTGTGTTCTCAGTGTCATGAAATTCATGTGATAACAGTGTTCAAGTAACAATGAAGAAAGTAGATAATGCTTTTAAATGTACCATTTCTCTCTCCTCACAGATGGCTATTAAAAGCTTTGATAAAAGCAAGTTAAAATCCGTTGGAGTGCTGGACCAGAGCAGGGTTCAGGTGACTGACACGGGGCGCAGCGGTGAGTTCGTGGAGGATGATGACACGGCAGCTCCTCCCAGGAGTAAGTTACTGCAGCGCAGACACACGGTCAGCGTGGCCCTGCCAGCAGAGGAGGGCAGTGCAGAGCTGGGCGCTGCACACCCTCGGGACTGGCACGGCTCCCCTGCACAGCGCTGACACGGGAGCTGAGGAAGCTGGAGGTGTGAACTGCAGCAGCCCTTCACTGTGTGTCAGCTGTGGGTGACATTCACACAGCCCAGCTCAGAGCACGCACGGGCTCTGCAGCACAGCTGGAATGTTCTGGCACCCTGGAGCCTGACTCCTCTGTCCGTGCTGGAGGTGACAACACGGCCAGGTCATTGCTGATCTCACTAACAGGGACCTAACGAGATGATGAAGACAGCAAAATTACTTTCCTATTCTATCCAGCACTTATTAAAAAGTTCTATGTAATAATATACCAAATGAAACCCTGTATTGTATTTTTCAGCCACTCCCTTTGTTTTAAAAGTCTTTGAATAATTTTTGCATTTTCAGTTTTTATCACTACATTCAGAATTAAATATATTTATCTATATAAAAAGATATATTGGATAACAAGGTATTTATTGCCAGAGGTAACTGAAATGTCTCTATTTTTATTGTAATGTTACAAACCATTATAGTATATATTTCTGTATATTTCAGTAGCTGGGCAAAAAATAGTCCATAACATCTGTATTATTAATGTGAAGGGATGTAATCCTTGCTAATCTCAGCAATGCTCCCGTGTACTGGAGCTGCAAGACTGAGTTCTTACAGAGGAGCCAAGATACTGGGGAAAAAGTGGAGAGCCCTTGGCAGAGCTAAACTTTGGACTTGCTGTTCACAGCCTAATAAAAAAGCAGAAGCAAGCACAGGGCGCAAGGGCACACAAAATTAAGTTGCTTTTCCCCTCCTCTAAAGCAAGTAATGCAAAAATGCACGAATATTCATGATTCTGAACCTGGGCAACATCCACAGACAAAAGTGCTTCAGTTAAAAAGGTGAAATTCTCATTATGAAAGGTACCTCACATCGGTGAGCACTGGCTGGAATATGCCAAATCCTGCCCCATTCCCAGGATCACTGAAGAACTGAAAGCTCACAGGGAACTACCACGTGGCTGCTTAGATTTCAAGTTCATTTTCTACTATTCAGTTATGGGAGGAGAAGGTGTAAATAGCACAAGCCAGGTCTTGCAGTGCGGTATTTTTTTATTCTTGCCTCATCACATGCAGCTTGCATTGTATTTCATGAACTATTTGTACAGATAATTCTTTCTTTTAACTGTGGTATTAGTAAACGACCTGGCAAAACACAAAGCTGGAAGATAGAGTGGTTGGTTTTTCAGGTAACTTTTTAACCTAAGAGGTAAAATGACATTTGGATTTGAGGGTAACGTGTTTATTTTTCTAATAATTTATGAGTTCATCTGATTTTTCTGATGTGCCTTGGATTTGTGCCAAATGATGGAAAGAAAAAACTAGTAAAAACTCTTTAAAATGCTGTTTTCTTTGAGGGCTTTTGTCCAAACACTGAGTCTATTACAGATTTCCTTGCTTGGTTTTTGTAGGCATTTGAAGACTTTACCTCGTGTTTACTCTTGGACTTTTCCTTCCTTTGCATTTAGATAACTTTACTGTGGTTTTAGATTTATGCACAGAGGTGTACAAAATAGAACTGTTAGTGAGACTGAAAAGCATTTTCACATAACCCCCTTGGGTAGCTCTACATTCACATTTTAAAAAAAGGGATGTTCAGCCATTACAAGTCAAAAGACACAAAAGGAAAGAGATAAAACAGGTTTTTACTTCTTGTGACACTATAAAAATGACCCAGAGTAAGTCACTGGTCCTTACCTGTAGCAAGAATAATCCAGATATTTAAGATCAAGTAGACTATTACAGATCTGATTTCCAAACTACAGAGTGAGAATTTTGCTTGTGTTTTAATTGTAGCATGCATTTAATTAAATTATTCTTCAGATTTCTCAACTATATAGATAGGAGAAATCAGTTCACCACCCTTTGGCCTCAAACTCAATAAGGGTGATTAGTCTGAAGAAATTTGGCACATTCAGGGTAACACTAAAGCTAAGGAATCCTAATTACAAACAGAGAGAAGCAAAATGCACAGTGTAAACCAAATGAAACAAAAATAACAATAGTTTCCTATTTTTAACCACATTCAGCCAAGATAAAAAACACACCCACCAGGGCTCACTTGAAACAAGTTTATTCTGTTCCAAAAAACACTGCGGTTGGAATCGTACATGATCCTGTTAAATTATGTCAGATGAGGGGGCTGTGGTGGGAGAGCTAATCAGCACATTACAGTATTTATCCTACTGATTTCCATAACCATATTCTTGAATAAAGATACAGCACAAGTTCAGTTTTACTTTATGCATGCAGGAGTTGCAGAGTTTAGGAAAATGATCTTTCTGGTTTTTCCAGGTAAGAAACACTCCAGCCATTTGATAAAAGTGGAGGTAGTTGTAAGAATACAGGATACCAAGTGTCTGAACAGTGCTGTGTCTGGCACAGTTAACTTGCTTTTTCTGAGAGCCCAGGAACTCACAGGGGGGACAGCTCAAGTGTTTGTAACATTTCTTTACACAGACTGCCTGATGGGAACCCCTGAGCCAAACACTATTTGGATACCTCAATTTTTAAATTTCCAGCAAGGGCTTGAGAGCTGGTGACTGGCTGGACAGCATCCTTCAGGGGCTCAGGGAATCCCCTTTCTGACACTTCTTTAAACTCTGAGTGGCTGTTCCCTGATTCTCACCTGGCTCCTGTGTTTGGTGTCTCCAATAACAGCAAGTTAAGTATGTGCAGTGGCTGAAAGCAGAGCTTACAGTGAGGAAGGGGCAACAGAACATTCATGCTAATGAAGCCACAAGGAACCCCACACTGCTCAGGCCTCTTATACTACAAAACTTTTAAGTTATAAAATCCTTCTCAGATTTATTTTACAAGTTTGTTGGCCTTTTATAATAATAATTAAAAAAAAAAAAGTCAAGAAGCGTAAACATTTTCAGATCTTGCATTCTGCCTGCTAACAGCATTTTTCCAGGCCCTCGTTTGGCAGCCTTACAGTAGTATTAATAATCATCCTCTTCATCAGAATCCAATACTTTCCTTCTGTTGAACTAAAATGAAATAAAGTGAAAATTGAAGAGGCATGGTAAATCCAGGCTGGCACAAGCCTTCCCCAGTCCAGGCACGTGGCAGTGAAGGCCCTGCCTGGGCAGAGCACCCAGCCCTGCAGGACAGCTCAGAGCCAGGCTGTCCCACTCCACACTGGCCCCACAGGAGCTGCAAACGTGCAGGATGCTCTGAGGGAAACCCAGCCCCTCCCAGGGCAGAGGTGCAAACACCAAGTTCCACCCTGAACTGGTCCCACATGTGCCATTCTGCTGCTCCACTTCACACAACATTACATTTAGGAAAGGAAACTCACCTTCACTGTTGTTTTCTTTTCTGTTTGCTGACTCACTTTTTCAAGTATTTCTATCAAACCTTGTTCTGATACCTAGGAAAGTCAAACAAAATGTGGATAAACACACTCTGAGAGATGCTTAGTATCAAACAACTGAATCACAATTTCCTTTCTTACAAAAGGTTTTGTATGGAATTACGTAACAGTCTTTAGGAGCTATTTACAGTTAATTTAACTTACATCTATTACAAACATCTTTTTTTTAGAGTAAATTTGGTTTAAAATAAATATATGTGAGAAAGAATTAGGAAGTATACTCACCTTTCCAGCTAGCTGTCCAAATCTTGCCATCTGTATGAGGTAATTCTCTACTGCTTTTGCTTTGTCTGGTTTCACAAGTGCTAAATTGCTTACTGCAACAAAAACAGGCTCTGTTCATTTGAGTTTAAAACCTTCTCCAGTGCCTTCACTGATAACAGAAAAGTGAGAAATGGCCCTAGAAAACAATCTTCTTCATGCCAGGGTCATGAAATAAATTGAAAAAGGCATTTTCATTTATGCCAGGTACAAGACAGTTATATTTCTTACTTTAAAATAATTGCTCCTGATTAAACAACTTTGACTCTCAGTATAGTGCCTTTTACTAATTTAAATATAACCCAAAACATTAACGTAATTCAGATACCCATTAGCCTTTCCCTTCTGATCACTGATATTGCCAGCTGAAAAGCTGCAAGTTTTATCTTCTCATCATCAGTATTTTTCTAGTCTGGCTTCTGTACAACACACTTTTGAGAAGTCACTTAGATGACTTATTTTTTACTAGAAAGTTACTTGGATACTCACATCTTGCACGAGCTCCTTGATCAAGAACTTGAGCTAAAATCGTATTTCTTATCTCTGCTTCCCTGTAAGGAAAAGTGAACCACACATTAAAAGTAGGATTTCTAACACCTAAGATAACAGGCACAGAACAGCAAACTACAGAAGACTTGTGATTTATGGCAGTGGCTTCTTGAGGTCACTTCAAACCTTACATTTACAGGATATCTTTTACAGCATTTCCTGTCCTGGGCAGTCTGTGCAAGCTGAAGTTACACAGCTGGCAACATCTTCCAAGAAGTCAAGGTGGAGTTTCATACTTAGACCTTCTCACTGCTCATGATTACATCTTAAGAGACAAAAGCTGTGCTACCCTTTAGATCCTGCATTTATCCATGTGGAATTCACCCTGAGGCACTGCATGGTAGAGCAGGCACAAGGAATTATCCATGCAATTCCAAAACCAAACCAAAGCTCATTTATGTATTTTCACTAAGTCTCCGTGTATTTACAATATTTGATATAAGTATCTGCAAAACTAGAGCTTTAGTTTATGAAACTTCAGTTAACAAAACTTGGACTGTGCAAAGTCAGCTCTTCAAACACTTGTTTGCACTTTCCCCCTTAGCACAAATACTGAACACTGTTCCCACACTGAGCTTTGACAAAAATCATTTTGCTTCAGATTTTTAACTGGAATAGATGCCCCAGGAAAATCAAATCGACTGGGAAAGGTTCTTCCCACTGCAGTAACAGCCAAACCCAAGCCAAGCTCACCACTGACCAAAAGCACCAGTCTGGGAGGAGCTCTGCCAGTCTGCAAGCCGTGGATCATGAACTCCAACCAACCCTGAGGAGCCAAGGATTCTGCCTTGCAGAAGCAGGTGACAGTGGGAGGGAGGATGCTTCACCAAAACACCCAACTGTATCATTACAGCTCAGGAGCTTCCTGAACTCAGGCAAGCCCCAAGTGCAAAGGAGCTGCTGCTGCTTTATCATGGTACCCTCCCACCCCAGCAGGGCTCAGGCAGTATGGGAGCCACATCTGCATCAAATCTTTGATCCATTTAAATTCCTTTGTTGGTGGCTTTCCCAGCAACAAAACAAATGTGGGGCAGCATTCCAAAGAAATTAAATACTAAAAAAAAAAAAACAAAGAGTAAATGGTTAAAAATTATGAGATGCAAGAGCACAGTTCAGCAGTCTCATTTATACCTCTGTTTTGCCTCTTGTTGCGAGGGATCAGCGGAAGGATCCTGAAAAAGGAGATCAGAGCAAATGTCACAATCCAGAACCATCCAGAACAGGACAGTAAGTTCAAATGTTCCAGCAGCCTCAATGGGAGAGAAACCTGCCTGCTGACCCTGCCTGCCCATGGATGAGATCCTGGCAATGTGAACTGCTGCCCAAGCAGATCAGTGTGCCACCCTCTGCCTTCCTGGGGTGAGTGCTGCTCCTGGGCACCCACACATTGCTGGGCTTTGGGCAGGACAGGCCTTCCCCTCAGGGCTGGGATAACAGGCTTCCCCAAAGCCCAGAGAACTCCTTTAGAGTAAATCGAGGATAAGTAAAATAAAATGTGACACATTATCAGCATGGCAGCTGAAATCACAGAATCATGGAATATTCTGAGCTGGAAGGAACCCACCAAGATCATAAAGTCCAACTCCTGAAACTAATGAAAAGGTAATGAGGGGGGTTCTATAAGAGTTGGTTCCTGCATTAAACACTAATACATATGAAAAACAAAAAGGGGCAAACTTCCAAGTCACTATTACTGGTGACTATTCAGAAGCAAGTAACAAAGAAAGGAAAAAAAAACGAACTTTATATGGAATCAACACCTCAGGTTTTACAGGTAACATTTCACAGTCTGAAAGCAGAACAGAAAACCACACAGAGGGGAAACGGGGCTGGCTGGAGGAAGGGAAGATCCTTCACAGGAACCACAAAATTGACATTTCATATAAAGCCATGTATGGACTGTGTCACAGAATGATGTCCAGCTCTTTCCAGTGATGCCCAGCACAGGACAAGGAGCAACGGCCATAAACTAAAACACAAGTTTCACCTCAACACGAGGAAGAACTTTCCATGGAGGGTGGCAGAGCCCTGGAGCAGCTGCCCATTCCAAACCCACCCGGACACGTTCCTGTGTCACCTGCTCAGGTGACTCTACCCTGGTGAGAGGCTGAACTGGATGATTTCCACAAGTTCCTTCCAGCCCTAACAATTCTGTGATTCAGCTCTGAAAACTGAGGCGGCTGGAGAGGCTGGGAAGGCAATTCATGGAACAGTGAGCGCTCGGGGGCGGAACGCTCGTGTGCCAACCCTCCCAGGGCAGGGGCGGAGGGAGGCGGCGGGGCTGGGGCTGCACTCGGGGCCGCTCCCAACCAAAGCTCCGGCACGGCCGGGCCTCTCCCGCTTCCCCCGGCCTCGGTCACGGACACGCCTCTCTTCCCCATCAGTTCCCAGAAGCGCCGAAAGCGGTGCGGGAGGAGGGTCGGGCCCGGGCCCGTCCCCATCCCCTCACCCCGTGCTCGGCCCGGATCTCGCCCGTCCCCTCACCCCGTGCTCGGCCCGGATCTCGCCCGTCCCCTCACCCCGTGCTCGGCCCGGATCTCGCCCGTCCCCTCACCCCGTGCTCGGCCCGGATCTCGCCCGTCCCCTCACCCCGTGCTCGGCCCGGATCTCGCCCAGCCGCCGCTGCCGCAGCGCCTCCAGCTCCTCGTCCGCCATGGCTGAGGCCGCGCGCGCCAGGCGCTGCCAATCCACCGCCGAGCGCTGCTCCCGCCCCGCCGCGCCCGCGCCAGGCGAGGCCAATCCACCGCCGATGGGCGAGCCCCGTGAGCGGGGCAAGGCTGGCGGAGCAAGGGACGAAGGGACGCGTCCGGGTGAGTTTGGGATGTGTCCAGAGAAGGGGACTCCACATCTCCCTGGCAGCTCTGCCACCCGCAGTGGAAAGAAGTTCTTCCTCGTATTGATGTGGAATATGTTTCAGTTTACGGCTATTGCTTCTCGCCCTTTCGCTGGGCACCACTGGACAGAGCCTGGCACCACCCTCTGGAGATACCGGTATGGATTGACGAGATCCCTCTCACTCTTCTCCCGGCCCAGGTCTCACAGTCCCTCCTCACGTTGGAGATGCTCCAGATCCCTCGTCACCTTTGTGGTCTCTACTGGACTCTCTCCAGCAGCTCCTTGACTTTCGTGAGCTGCCGGCGTGAGGAGCGGGAGCGGGACGAGACCGGCCCGGAGTGCGCTGTGTGTGAGGGCACATCCCGGACCGCGCTGTGTTGAGGGGAGTGGTGACGGGCACGGTCTGGAGTTCCCTGTACGTGAGGGCACGACGGGACGGGCACAGTCCGCAGTGCGCTGTGTGTGGGGGCACGGCAGGACGGGCTCCCGCTGGGCTGATGGAACTCCGAGGCTCTGCCGAGTCCCTTTGTGCCAGTGACTGGTACAAATGTCACCGTGGCCTGAGCTCTGTGTCTGCCACGAAACCTCCGATTTCCTCTAAAAAGCAGCCGTGGGGACTCGATTCGGTCGATCATCCCACGGAAGCAGCAGGGAGTGGCGCTGCCCCGAGCTCTGCTGGGGCTCCCCGAAAGTGCCTCCCTTTGCTGAGCTCCCCTGCACCGCAGCTCGGTCCACAGTCCGCAATGGGGACTAAAAGACATCCTGACCTTCAGCCACGGCCCTGTCTCTGGAATCAAATAGGAAAAAAAAAACCCAAACTCCACCAAAAAGGTACTGGCCTTCATCAGACGGGGCACAAAGATGCTCTAATAGCATCAAAACATCAATGCAAATATACTCTCACTCTCGTTTAATAGCTTCAATCACGTTTAAAAAGTAACTTTCACACCTCAAATTTCAGCCTTTATTGTTGGTCAGTCACACTTCTTATTATAGGTTGTAGGTTTTCCACTTGTACTTTAAGATTTAATTCAACAGAAGAAACAACCCCAAAAGCTGCTTTACCAGGACGAATAAGCTACAACTCCCAGGGCTAATAAAGATGTATTACCAAATATTTCTGGTCTGGTTTTAAACAGTAACAAAATGTGTCACATGCTTGTTACTTTAACAACCCTTGCAGTGAATGAATACAAAATTAGTAATTTCCATTCGATCTTTCATGCTCCAGATGGATCACAGGAGCCGGTCCGTCCTGCCTAAAATCCTCGCATCCATCCTCGTGTTCTGAGAAGCATGTTTAGACCGATTGAAAATCAGCTATTCCGGGATCAAGCTTTTAGCGGCTCAGAGGCAGAATTTTGCTCGTCCTTCCTCATGGGCAGCAGAGGGAGCCCTCGTTCTACACAAGAGTGTTCGGTGCCCACTGTTAAACCAGAAAACGAAATTTTGTTTGTTTATTGTTTTTCGGGTCTTTCGTTGTTTGGGTGGGTTTTTTTGTTTTGTTTTGTTTTTTCGCCGCGCAGTATGTTGTCCCAGATGAAGCTTTAATCTATATCGTACATTTCTGCTGCTGTAAATTCATGCTCCATTATATCACCATATGCTTGGCTTTGCTCAGAGAAAGCTGCAGTAATCCTGATACTTCATCTCGCTTTCCAGATATTTGTGTTGCGGCTCTCACTGCGTATTGTTTGCTCACACACTTAAAGGTTATGTCTTAATAAGTTGTTCTGGATGGGTTTATTGCAGGGAGCTGGCAGTTGATGAGTTTTTGTGTTTTAAGAATGTGTTGTAGTTATTGTCAATTACGATTCAAGGCTCAGGAAGCAAAAAGGGAGAATTTGGATCGTTAAAGAAATGTGGCAGCAACAGTGCTTTAGGTCGTATATCATTTTGTCTCGTCAGCTGCCTGGTTTCTTTTTCAACTGCTCCCACGTACAAATAATTTGCTCTGCAAACTGGGCAGCTCTAAATGTGAAAGCATGAAAGGATGGACCGAGGTTTTTTCAGAATCAGTCGAGTTATTTATAGTGTTCAGAACCTTTAGTTGTGGTGCAGAAATAGTGGATTCCTGAAAGTTCTAGCCATTTTGATATAGCCACAGAATTCTGTGTATCATTTATGTTAATGGATGGCAAACAGAAAAGAGATGCTTTTAAAAAGCTGTTTTTTTCTATTTTTTGAACTTATTTTTGTATTCTTTAGGAATGTCAGCTGTCAAAAATGCTCAGTATGAGTTGGTTTGCAAGTGATTATGCACTATGTGCACGTTAGGAATTCAGCAGAGTTAGCAGGACTACTTGAGATATGTAAAAATCTCTAGATCACTTTCTATGAGCAGGATCCTTCACAAGCCCTTTGAGACTCAATTTCAAACACTAGAGGGCTCAAGAAAAGCTGCTGATTTTTTCCCCCAAGATTTTAATCACTATAATTGGTGTCTTTCTTTAAGTAATGCTCACACTGACCTCGTACTCAACCTGGGAATGACACCATATTAGAGTCATAACAGAATGCATAAAAACCTCATGAACAAAACATCTCATTCCTCAAGTAATTGGACATAAAGCAAAATACTGATGGTTGTGACAACACTGCAAACTCTGTGTTTAGCACTTCTTGGAGGATACACTGGAAATCCTCACTTGATGAAATCCTTGCTTAGTCATCTCTGGCCTAAATGAAAATTTTAATAAAAATTAATCACAGAAACATTGCCAGAAAAGTTGGCAAATATTTCAATGCCTTCAAAATAAGCATTGCAACATTTTTCTACCTTACAGAAGCTGAAGTAAGATACTTCAAGAAAAGTAATATTAAGAAGAAGGAAAAAAAAAAAAAGAAGAAAACTGAATTGTGTTTGATAAGAAAGAAATTAAGAAAAATTTACATCAAGAGTGGAAATGATAATCTTCAATACCTAACAGTGAAATTTAAGCATCTAATTAGTAATTATACGATAGTATTGTGCCTGTTCCAAAGCTTACTGAAGCCACAGAAGAATTCCCCTTGAACTTCCATTGTCCCATAAACAAACACACCAATGCAGACAAGGATTATTTGAATGCAACACCCTGAATGGTGCCTCAGCAGTAGGCACTAATAAATAAATAAATGTGTCATGAGAAATATTATGCGTAGGCTGGATCATGGCTTTACAAAGATTTGTATGCAATAACAGCAAAATGCAGTAGAATAGATTTGGAAATCCATGTGTCAGTGGATCACCTCCATGTGTGAGGAGATCTCAGATTGTAAAAGACAGGAGGGAGAAAAGGAAAAACATTACTCTTTACAGGTTTGTTGGCAGACTTTTAAATTGCATTTAATTTTAAAGACTAAATAGGAGAAGTTTAGTAGGAACATAATCCATATATTGCCATCAGAGGTGAGGAGCACATTCAGGTGTTTCCTTATGCTATATATATGTATATATGTGTGTGTGTTTAAAATGGTATACAGAAGCTGTGATAATATCTTAAAGATTTCAGTAGGAAAATGAATTGGGATTTTAGGTCCAACCTGCAAAGTAATTTTCATTTCTGTTGAAATGACTATATATATAAATATATATGTATATATGTATGTATGTATGTATGTATGTATGTATGTATGTATTTGTATACTTCCTATTTTAGGATTGCCATCACTCATGGATTTGCTCTGCTACACAGGTGTCCATAGTTATTTTAACCTGGCTGAAGCCATTAATGTGACTTTTATTACTATATATATGCTCTTACACCTTAATTTTTTAAAAACATCTGTGTTAATTTTCTTTTTTTTTCACATTATGAAGAAGTAGAGCATGAAAGCCTTGGAGTTTTTTGGCTAAAATCTTATACTTCAGGTTGTTCATTGTCCTTCTGGATATGGTCCTTGTGCCCATGGGAAGCAGCTGTGTGTAATGAGCTGGAGCACAGCAAAACCAATAAAACAGGAACTCTGCATTATCAGCACATATATGAAGTGAGAGTGAACTGTAGCTTAAACCAGTTCCTGTTTTTCTTTTGTAATTGTGATATTTTCCTCTGATAATTGTTAAACTTCTACAAGATTAAGCACTTAGTCACTTATTCATTGGTTTGGTTAATGAGGGATGTTGGATGCATTGTTTTACTGTCCCTTCTTAAAGACTTTTTTCCCATATTTCAGGTTTGGAGTTGAGATTACCTTGAATGGGACAACTGTATTGACAGTTTAGAACCCCTGCATTCAGCTGAGCAGGTTAAGCACTGCCTGCAAGAGAAGATCAGAATTGTCCTTCTTCCTCAGCTCTCCTTGCAGCTGAACATTGCTTGTTCACATTCCCCAGCTCCCAAAAAATACCTGAACTATGAATTACAAGAAGTAGACAATTTAGAAATACCCCTCTAAGTTAAAAGGAAAGCTATTACAGTGGCCAGTAGTAATATTTTATTTAGTAAAATTAGATACTCTCACTTTTATAGAAGTGTTCTTTTAGGAGTTTTGTAACTGTTGCTACTGTAGATGATAGTAATATAGACCCTTGTCCATCAGAATTATTTTGCTTTAAAAAAGTCAAAACACCCTTAAATAAACCCTTCTGTATTCTTAGAACTTCAAAAGTTTGAACCATGTCTCTATTAAAAGATACTACTATGTAAGAAAGAGATGCTTTAAGCCAGCAGTTCTCTCCTGGTAGTGAGTATGTACTTGCTTTAGTAACAGACATGAACTAGTGCTGTTTTTTAAACTTATTTTTGGAAATGACACAGGTAGGAGATACACTAGATTATTTTGTTTTTTCACTGTTAAGTATTTATTGCATTCCAACTATTAAATTTTGCTGTAGTCTATGGAGGAACATCTACTTTAAGTGGTCTGAAACACTACTGGTTATAGTTAGTTATTTAAGAGTCCATGGAATAAAGGCACACATTAAAAATACTAAAGTTACCCACTGCACCTCAGTGTCTGTTTCCCCTCTTGGCTGCTGTTTCTCTGAGATGAAAAGAGACAGGTTTAAATGGAGGGCAGATTTCACAGAAACCTAAAGGGGGTGATGGAAGGTTGGAGCTGGGACAGGAAAGATGAGACTGGGTAAAAAGTACTTGCTCAGTTTTCCTTCTGTCATTTGCCTTTGCTTAGTCAAGGTGTGCTGAGGAGGCCTGAGCTGACTGCAGAGCTTGAGCTGTTCCACAGCAGGTGAGCTGCTCTAGGAGAGGGGAGTGGAGCAGGACTGAAGTGAATGTCTATATTGTGAAGAAAGCAGGGGATCTGCTGCCTGGACAGTGCTTTACCTTCAGTTATTTCCAACAGAATTAAACAAGAGCTAGACTGACTGCCTTCAGCTTGTCTCACCACGCTTTCATATCACATGAAAGATGAATCCTTCACAGAGGCATCATTCCTCACTGATTCCTTGGGCTGTACAAACAATATTTTCTCTGTATCCCCTGTGCAGCAGCCATTATTAATATGCCTGAGTATTTTTACATGTAAGAGCACAAAATGTAAGTTAGATAAATTAGAATATTAGTTTATGTTTGTATCACTGTCAAACTTCTTTAATTTTCAAAGACGAAGACAAGATAATTACTTTAAGGGTGGCTTCTGCCCTTGTTGGTAGCATATTCTTCTTCATCACTGACTAAACCAGAATATTTCTTATAATAACTATTCTGATTGACACCCTTGCTAATTGTGATGTACAGTATAAGCTACGTCAAAAGAACCAGATATCAATGCATGGTACTGTCACACTGTCTAGAGTTACTTAAACAAATGTTATTTTCAAAGGATTGTTTATAGAAACCTCTTGTAAGTACCTTTCTGTTAAATGAGCTGATGTGTGATACTTCAAAATTTGCTTTTTTCTACCTGGGAGCAAGTAGAAAAAGTTTTCTCAAGGGCTGCCCCAAAATCCTTCCTGGGTTTGAGAGCAAGTTTTTCCCTCTCAAACCCAGGAAGTCTCAATGGAGGAGTGTTGCACTGGACACTGGATCTAGGTCAGTCTATCTGTGGCTTTCAGAGCTTTCAGATGTGGGCTCCCTTCTTTTGTAGCAGTTGTCTGCTCCAGACCCTGGAGGCCTTCACATCCCAAGCCATAGGGCTGCAGTCCAGTCATGTCCCTCTCGGAGCTGGGGAATCTGGAAGACCAGGTTTCTCAGCAGCCCTTTAGGCCCAGGTGCTGAGCAGCTCACCAGAAGCCTGCCTGGCTTCTGCTGGAAGCTAGGCAGAATGGAATCAGTCACATTTTTTGTGCCAAGTCTGCACATTCTGACAATGTAATTTGTTCTTCTGATTACTTCTGCTGAGGTAAAAATAGTTTGGGTTTCACACACAGAGAAATGTGATGACCAAAACAAAAGATACTGAAGTTATGGAGAATTACACTTGTGAATAGGAAAGACAAGCAAGGATGAACAGGTTCTTTATTGCACATGTACAAATAACTGAAAAAAAAATGGAACAAGCTTTACTAAGACTTCGTGTTGGGCATATGTATTTGTTGTGTTTTCTGTATTGAATGTGAAAACAGCGGTCTGCTTTTCACAGCTATTTTATTAAGGCAGTATGGGGATGGAACATAATTTTGAGGAATATTAGTGTTTAGAGAGTAGGATAAAGTCATGCAAAAATCATTATCTAAAAAAAAAAGTTAAATTACCTTTTCTGTGTCAGTCACAAGTCAAAATAACTTTATCATGTGAACACTTAGGGGCTTAAGAAAAGCTTTTCTGTAAAGGTTTTCAAACTATTTAGTGACATTATTAGTAATGTGTTTCTATTGGTAAGCAGTGAGGCACCAGCCAGGGAAAACAGAGTGTGATTCAGTGACAATTCCTCATGACTGTGTTGTCTGATTCCAGTGCACCTCAGGTTTCCCTTTTTGATATGGCTGTATAGCTGATTTAATTTGATTCTAAGTCATGTAGGAGGTGTTTCCAGCAGCATAGGTGTGTCCACTTAGGTACATTGTTGTAATTAAAACATTTGCTGTCACCTCCTTGGACTTGTGTATAGCACACCATGCTTAACAGCAGAAAAGGTCTTCCAGATGGTTGAAATAAGCTGGAAAGTAATTGTTATAAAATACTGAAAGATACTGAAAATGTCACCAGCTTTTCCCTTTTGGAGGAAGAATTCTGCTTTTAGCATGACAGAAGGTGTTTCTTGCACTCATTTCAGCACTAGATTCTGAGAAAAAAATGTTACTTAGAGAGAGAAAGCTGCATGAAGAACTAGCAAGGATTAGACAACAGCAGCTGTACTTCTGAATAATTTAAGTTTAATTTGCAAAATTATACAGGAAAAGATTATCACTTGTACTTGCATTTGAGAAAATGGAGCTACAAGTGTTGTTATAAAAAGTGACAATGTACAAACCATCTCAAATCACACGGGGGCTGTTGTGTCACTCTGGGCTGTATCCTGCAGAGCTGCTTGCCAAGACACTTGTAGAATCCTGAGTGGGGAGTAAATAGTGTAGGAGGAGCTTCCTTTGTCTGGATATGCAGCAGGGCAGAGCCCTTCCTGAAGGTTTAAACTTGTGCTTGAGAGGAATGTCTGTCTCGTGCACCTGGTGACACGTACATCATCTTGCTCCGGAGGGGTCAATTAATTCTGTTATGATTACATATTTACAGTTATTTATAGTAAAAGGTCTTAGGGGACTTCCAGCCCCTTTCTTCTCCTGGAAAGCCAGCTGTTGAGTATGTGGCAGTCAAGAGCACTCAGTGCTTCAGGCGTATTTGCCTTTTGATCAAAAGCAAAGTTGATTGTCCCACTTTTCCCTAAGCCATCCTGCTCTTCAGCTACAAGGTATATGTAAACCAGGAAGAATGTCTTGTTCTTCTCTCCTGCCTTAATATTGACACTGCAGGTCCATAAGGTTAAGGCAAGATTTTCCTCAGAATGTTTCCTGCTCATAATTCAGAGGAATTCTAATTTGTAAACTGCAAATTTTGCATCAAATTCTTGGCATGGTGTTTCTGTAAAAATCTATGTTTATATATAAATAACTTAGTTACAGATTGTTACAATTTAGTAATTTCCAAACATAAATTCCTAACATTGACAGGGATGATGATTTTGTCTTGGCCTTGCCATCACCTGGTCACACAGGTGAACCTCAGTAAGCAGCATGTTGGTTTAGCCTGATGCTGTGTGTGACCAGGAGATATCTGTGGTCATGTGAGTTCTCTGGAAATGATGCTCACTTGAATTCCAGGCTTACGAGAATCTGTACAGCCTGTGAGCCTGAGCAGGAGATTTACGCCCAGGTATGTAGGTGTACACTGAGGGTTGGAAATCCTGGATTTTACAGAGAGAAAAGAGGAAAACTGCAAGTTACTGCAATAGAAGATGCACACGTAATTCAAGGCAGGACCAAAAAAAAAAATTCTTTCTTTAATGCAAGAACTGCTGCATCCTGACAAATCCAAATTTAGAGGTAACAGAAATAAAAGCTTTTGTTAATGGGAGAATGGTGTGGAACATTCAGAGAACCCTGATGGGACCTCAGAGGGTGCTGTTCAAAAGCCATGAAAAGAAAGCAAATGATGTGTAAAGTTTATTATATTCTAGATCTTAACAAACTTGTGAAGTAGAAGACCTGAGGAGCTTGTACGGTAAAACCACCAAGGTCAGGGTTTCTGGAGGTGGGTAAAACCACCATGGTCAGGGTTTCTGGAGGTGGGCTGAAGTCAGAAGGATCTCACTATTCAATATCCAGGGCACCAATTCAGATGCCCACTGATTTGCAGAGTTGGTGACAGGATAGAGAGTCTCAAGTATTTCTCTATGATTATCATAGGGCAGTGAACTATAAAACAACATCCTTTCATTTTTTTTAATGAACAATGGTATAAGGTCTCTATTTTTTTCCTAAAAGAACCTTGTGCTATCTCTCCATTTCCTGTCTACATTCTGATTAGGATAATGCAGGTTGAGTTCTGCATTTGAAATCATGAATGAGGCTCATCTTTTGTCTGTTAAAACCACATATGTATTTAAATTACTTATCTGTTGAACTTCTGATGCAGAAGTGAAAGACCTTGCAAAATACAGTACCGTTCCTGGTATGTTTTTACAGAGGGAAATCATAGTGGATGTAGAAAACAGAACTCACTAAAATGTTCTCACAAAATGGTTTGATCAAAATTTGATCAAATACTAATTGTAGATTCCTTGTAGTATTCTACTAGTTAGGAAACTCTTGGAAAAAAAATCATTTTATCTTGAAGCCATGTAAATCTCATCACATCCCATTCTTTATTGCCCTTTGCTCTGTACACATCCACAGACCAAACAAATTTTCTATTTTAAGGCCAAAAAAGAGCCCCCACAAAAGCATTGAAGATAACATTCCTCCTAGGAGGGCACTTTTATAAAGACATTTCAATGTGAGGTGTAAATGGAGAGAATATATTAACGTGTGAAGCTAATGATTTGTATCTCCTTAATTGCTTGCAGGATGGAATGGAGAAGGTCACTCCCTGTTGGTAATAGGAGAGTGCTTGGATTTTTCATTCTGAAAAATAGTAGGAAGCCTCCCATAGGCTTCCTACTTGATCCTGGACTGCCAATTTCCCAAAAAGGCAAGCAGTTTCTCTAAAAGGCTTACAGGAAGGCAGAATTCTGTGTCTATGAATTTTTTCACAGTCTTGGGTAGCACACGTAAGGGAAATGCACTGTTTTATAAGAAATGTAAACATTATTTTGTCTCATGAAATTGGAGTAATGTGACCAATATGGAGTATCTTTTATTATTTTGCTGTTCTTTAGTCTCAGAATGATTCTTAATCTTAAACGATTCATGTACTACATAAACACAGCCAATTCCCATTTTATATTGTGTTGGGCTTTATTCTTGAAAGCACTGATCTGTTTTGAAGAGGAATTACAAAATCTAGTAACTTTTTCTACAACATCCCTGATTTATGTAGTCATAACATGGTGAAATTTAATTTTATTGGTGTTTTAGTTTTACTCCAAAAATACAAACAAGCAAATAAATGTTGGATTATATTTCTCTCTGGTTATCACCAGAAACATTCTTTAGTCAAGTTACATCTCATCAAGAATTTTTTTACCTTCACAAATCGAGAGGTACAAAGGAGCTGACTAATTGTGACCAAAGATGTGACTTTAGGTCAGTGACAGCGCTCAAGTACAAGCTGAGAGCAAAACTGGGATTTTAGAATAGGTAGCTGTCTAGAAATCAACAATCAAATGTTTTCAGGGGACACAGGAGTGCTGGCAGAGCCCGTTTGACACGCGACAGCCTGCAGGACATCACCTGCGCACTGACGGCCGCGGACGAAGAACTCGGCCGTCGGGAAGGTGGCGGGCTGGAGGAGGTAAAGCAGATGGTTACATCAGCAGGATCACTCGGGCAGCTCGCCCAGCGGGGATACCCTAAAGCAGGCGCACGGGACGGTTCATTCCGCGTTCCCCCGGAGCGGAGGAAGGCAGGGCGGGGCGGGAGCGGCCCCGCGTGCCCCGGCCCCTCCCCGCCCGCCCACTGCGGGAAGCGGCGGGCAGGGCCGGGCTGAGAAGCGCGGGGAGCGCCGCTGTGCGCANGCATGGGCCCCCGCGGAGCGCGGCGCGCCGCCGCCTGCCTGCTGCTCTGCTGCGCTTTGGCCGCCGCCCGCGCCGCCCCGCGCAGGACACCCTCGTTCGACGGGCACGTCGCGGAGAACCGGCCCGCGGGCACGCGGGTGCGCGGGCTCAGCATCCCCCTGACGCGTCTGGGGCCCGAGCCCTGGTGCGCCAAGGTGCAGGGGCGCCGCTGGCACCTGCAGCTGCTGGGCGAGGGACACTCGCACTTCCAGGCGTCGCTGGACGCGCGCACGGCCCGCGTGTGGCTGCGCACCCGCCGTCCGCTGGACCGCGAGGCGCGGGCGCTGTACTCGCTCCGCCTGGGGCTGTGCTGCAAGCGCTGCGCGCCCCAGGGCGCCGCGCCCGCGGAGCTGGCCGCGCTCACCGTGCGCGTCCTGGACGACAACGACAACGCGCCGCGCTTCGTGGGTCCCGGCTCCGCGCAGCTCCGCGTGGAGGAGACGCTGGCGCTCAAGTCCCAGGTGTGGCAGGCGCGGGCCGAGGACGCGGATGCGGGCGCCAACGCGGAGCTGCGCTACTTCGCCCTCCCGCGCAGCGCGCACTTCTTCGTGGTGCCGCGCAGCGGGCGCGTGGTGCTGGTGAGCTCCCTGCTCCACCTACGCGCTCCCATCCCGCTGCGCCTCTACGCGCGGGACCGCGGCCGGCCCGCGCTGCTCAGCGAGCCCCTGGAGCTGGAGGTGCCCCTGGCGCTCGCCCTGCCCGAGGACACCCGCCCGGGCACTCGCCTGGCCGCCCTGGGCCCGGCGCGCTTCGCCTCCGCGTGGTTCGAGCTGCTGTCGCCGCCCGTCGAGGAGTCTCCGGTGAGCGTGGAGCGGGAGAGCGGCGAGGTGACGCTGCGCGCCGCGCTGAACAGGGAGGCCGTGGCCGCCTGGGAGCTCGTCGTCCGCGTCCAGGAGCGCCGAGGTGGGTGTTAGGCGAAGTCTCAGACGGAGCAGTGCTCTTGTCCCATCAGGGAGGACAGTCTGTCTCCAGGTGACAACAAACACCTAACGGTGGTTTACCGTCAGGTGTCAGTGTGGAATGTACTTTTAGTCTTTTGAATCTGTAAACTATTAGTATTAAAAATACTGGAAGTGACAAGAGGCACTGTGTAGCTTCGGGAAAGTGTATTGTACAGCTGTGTGAAAATGCTTGGAGGAGTAAGGTGTTTAGCAGAATTTCAGTGTTTCACCGGTTAGAATTCTTAGCTGTTAGTGAGTGGTTGAGGCACAGCATGTTAGATGCAGAACGCTTCTTTACACACTGGTGTTTGTTATTCAAATGTTCTCTATAGCTCTCATCCTGTAAGTGCCTAACTTGAAGCATGCAGCTGAAGTCATTGAGTTTTGAGTCATTATTAAAGTTGAGCATGTTTGACTCGCAAGCATGATGTAGGGCTTTGCAGGACTGAAGGCTTTGTGTTGAGTAGCTGTTCTCTTTACAGAATATCTCAGGAGTTCGATATGCACCGTTAAAATGGCACGTCTGTGACTTAAACTGTCATTTTTTACAGCCTATTACTTAAATGGAATAGCCAGTTTAATTTCCTGATTACACATACTGCTTTTTAAAGTTCTCTTTTCCTTTTTAATTGTCATACTGGTTAATATTTTTCAGTTACAAAAATACAGATTAGTTTAAGCATATTTTTAATTTATGAATGGTGGATATCTCTGCACATTCGCCATGTCTCTTTTTTCAATTTATTTATTTTTATGTTACTTGCGATTGTAACAAGGTTCCAAAGATCGCCCAGAATGAGTATTCTGGAGGAAATCTAATCAGAAGAAAGGAGTTGGTTGGCCTGATTTCATCTCGGAAAGGTTCAGAAGGGTTTGGCACGATGGGGCTTCTCGTGGTCGTGATGAACTGCGGAGCAGTGACGTCCCTCAGCCACAGAGCAGCGCGGGCGGGAGAGATGAAAGCTTCCCCCGCGAATCCTCTGCCTTATCTCGCCTGTGCTCTGACTGAGGGCAGCCCACAGGAGCCACAGGCATTTATTCTTCGGTGTCTGTGAGATCCCTGGGGGTGCCTGCAAGGCTCTAATTAGCGCTGACAGTTTCGGTGACACGGGTACTTCCCCTGTGAAGCAGGCTGCATCAGCAGCTCCTCCCGCTCGCGTCCTGAGGAGCAGCTCTCAGATCTCCTCTCGTCCTCTCTGGGGTTTTGTGCTGCCTGTCGCTGTCTCGTGTTGGTGTCAGTCACTTGAACTGGCTTTGTGCTGTGTTCCAGCCTGGGCTTTGGCTGCAGACCGAGAGCTTGACGGACCAACTTCCAAAACACAGCACTTTGTGTGTCCTACCCCCTCTCCTCAAGGCTACCAGCCAAGAGGAATGTCATTGCTCCGAGGCAGTGACAGAATCCATTGGGTCAATCCGAGTGTGCTGCTGGGCTGTTCACCCTCTCTGGCATGTAGCTCAAGTTCCAGCCCTTTGCTGGTGTCACAGTTCCCTCTGTCAGGATCAAGAAGATGTTGTTAGAGAAGTGCTAGATAACTTTGCCCCCGGTTAGTGCTGGTCTCACCTTTGTGATCATTTTTTCCCTTATGTAGTCTGAATATAGAAATCTGAGATTGCCTGGAACAAAGCTTGTCATTCTGTCATGCCTGAGATTTCACTTCCAAGGCAATGCTTGCTAATGCAGTTTAAAAGAATCTGAAGCAAGTTTTAACTTAATTTTGTTGGGGTTTTTTTTGTTTTGTTTTGGTTTTTTTTTTACCATCATGTAGTTTCACTAAGTAGCTTGGAGCATTCTCCACTAGCCTAATCTATCACTGCTGGTAGTATGTAGTAGTAAGAGAATAAATCTCTAAGAAATATGTAGGACTAAGTTCTGACTCTGAGATTAGATAGACAGCAATTAAGTGTGGACAGTCCAAACGCCATACTACAGATTATGGTGATTTTAAGTTTCTTGGTTTAAAGAAGACTTGCTTTAAATTAAAAATGCATCTTTTGCTACTGTTTTCATCAGTTAAAGTGTAATAATGACTTGATACTTTCAAAACTCTTTCAAGTTGCAGTATGCTTTCATACTCCTTTTACAGGAGTTCTAATCCATTTAACATAATACTTTGAAGCAGATATGGAAAGTTCTGTCTCTCTCCTTACTTACAATCCAAACTGCAGTAATCTGAGAAAACCAAAAAGATGGGGTATGAGAAAGATGCCTAGCATAACTATGTGTTTTACTTAGTCTGAAAGAGATGCAGAGTATAACAAAAGCTCCAGGGGAAAACACAGTATTTACAGAAGTAAACTTTCAGGATGAATTAAAGTATTGAAGATGGTAACACTGAATTTTGTTGTGAATTAAAGTGCAAGTTCAGGTTCTTTCTCCAGTTTATTTACTTTGTTTTTAACTTTTTACTTAATTTACATTCACTTATTTTACATTACCCATAACTATACACATTTCAGTAGCTGTGGGTTTCTATTATTAGAGTTTATGATAACTGGTATCCGTTTATTTTCAAGTGGTATGAAGTTGTATTAATTTCTTCAATACTTTTTGTTTTTCATTTTCCTCTTTTCTTTCTGCCGAGTAACTGAGAACTGAAAATGAACCAATAATTAATTCTGTCATTACTCTCTTCTTCAACCCAGGCAACGATGTCAAGGATAAGAAAAGATGTTTAAATACTTTAGCATATTAAGTCTACCCTCTTTTCCTTTATCTTTTCAATGTAGTTTATTGTGATTCATTGTTAATGTGCACTTCATTACCTACAGCAGTAAAAAGTGCTTAAAAGTACCACAATTGCTCCTAATGCATCTCTGGGCACAATTACTGATTTTTTTTCTTTTTGACTGACAGAGCATTCTCAAAATAGCAGCAAGAGCAAGAAGACGGGTATGTGGTAATAAAGCAACACTGAGCACTTTCTTCCTAGTTTGTGACAGTCCCAACTCTTTAGTTCATAAATGGAACTGTGTAGGAGATGTCCTTTTCCTGAATTAACTTTTCTTCAGGTGGCATGCAACAGGCTATATGTTTATTTATTTTTCCCCTTCAGGTAAAATACAATTTTGAATATTTTTCTGTTTACTTCCTCTCAATTCTGTCCTGGATAATCAGCACAGCAGTGTGTGCAGGGCTGGTGTTCCAGATGCAACCACACCTTTAGCATCTCGATATCCAGCTATCTTCCATATGTTCATGACAAGGAAGGGTTTTCTCTCTTGGAGTTGAATTTTGTGGAAGGTTAAGTTTTGTTGAAGTTAAGTGAACTCACTCCACTTGGCCTGGCAAGTACCTGCCAGTGTAACACACTCACTCATCACTGCCTGGAGTATTTCTTAGTCCACCACAGGCTTTGTGCTGGTGTATGTTTTCCTGTGTCAGGGGTAGATTTGAGGGGCTTTTGCCTTTTGCAGTAGGAAGGACTTTTCAGCATTCAGGGTGAAGTTTTTTTTTGCAAAGCTGCAGTTGAGCTCTAAGATTTTTGGTAGTGATGTGAAACAATCACTACTATAATTATTATCATTACCAGTGCATTACATGCTGTGATTGCTTTTTGACTGGACATATTTTGATTATCAATGTTAAGGTTTTATTTTAATGTAGATGCCAAAAACAATCCTTTTTTTTATCCTTTGAAATAACAATTTGGTCTATTTTACTGCTACAGTAAAAATAACTGCAATTTGTAGAGGAATTAGTACGTTACTAGTTCTGTTTATTCATTGTTGTATCTCTCTGGTTTTTTGATACTTTGTACACTTAGTTTTATCATACCTCTTGTTTTCTGGAGGCAGTAATTAGTCACTAGAAAGTAGCAACAGAAAAATCTGGACCTGAATGCTAAGTGCTTTTTTAATAACAAGGGTTCTCCTGTGCCTGTGGAGCAATTTCAGGGCCTGGAAGAGAGAGGACATAGTGCCTTGGTTGGTATTTCAACTTCAGCTGAGCTCTTATCCAACCTGGACTTGAACATTGCCTGGCTGGGATCCTCCACAACCTCCCTGAGACACCTGTTCCAGGCTCTCACCACCCTCACAGTAAAAGATTTCTGCCTAACATCCTAATCTAAATTTCCCCTCTTTCAATTTGTACCCATTACTCCTTTTCTTGTCACTGCAGTTGCTGATGAAGGCTGTCCCTCTGGCTTCCCTGCAGGCTCCTTCAGATACTGGAGGGTGCTGTGAGGTTCTGCCTTGAGACTGGAAAGAAAAATCAATCTTGAGAGCTAGAAGCACTTGAAATTGAAATATGGCTTGGCAATCTTTACATTTTGCGTAACATTTTATCCAAAAAAAAGAAACCAAACCACAAACTTTACAACCCCAAACCAAAGGGAAACGCCAGGAAAACTTTATGCATTAGTTTGTGCTAAAGAGAGTGCCAGAATTTCAGGGATTAACATGTTTTTTGGCACATGGTCCTTGAGGAGGAGTTTCCTCTAGTGACCCCACTGATCACTCAGCCCTGGGTTACATTCTTCAGTTAACCTTGCCTGGAAGGACTGATGGTTATGCTCACGTTTTTCTGTGGCATTTCAGGATTTTACACCATGCAATTTATTGGGACACAATTTATTCTTCGCAAAAGCATAATACTATTTTAAGTTTTTACCCAGTGAGGGGAAGGTAAAATTTCTTAGACTGTCATACACATTAATGTTTCAACATGGAGTAGCATTTAATTTGAGACGGAGCCATTATTATTCCATTAGTGCTTGGGGGAAGTGCATTAAAGATCCCGCCCCTCTAATCCTGCTGTCTCAAGCTCCCTTGACCTTATTTGATCTGTGGGCATTAGCTTTGTAAGCTCCTGTCGTTCATTTTTTCCTATCAGGGGACTCTCTGAGGGTGATGTTTGACATGCCTTCCAACAGTTTACAGCATCACTTGTATTTTAAAGATATTTATCTTGTTTAAATCAACATAGAGAGTGGAGATACCCATTTTAGTAACATTTTCACCTTGAAGGATTTCATGATTGGAAGTCAAGGATCATCTGTTTTAATTTTATCTGAGGCCTTAGTCCCTTACTAGCTGTATTGATTCTGGGGGGATCATCCCTAAGAATTAAGTAGCTTCTGGGTGATGTTTTGCCTTTTACATTTCTGATTACCTCTTTCATGAATTACAGCTGTCAACAGTTACACTTCAAGCTGAGCTTAAGTTGAAATCATCATCTATTATCCAGCAGATGGGTTTCATTAAACTGCAGTGGGTTTCATACAATTAAGTAGAAGAAAAAAAGTGTGTTCTTTGTGCATTCAGGACAGCTATGGGTGTTTACAAGCTTGGAATGTTACTGATTTGTGGTAGAAAGCAATGTCTGAGGAAGCTGTGGAGCACCATCTTGATGTTTGATCAGTAGGAATATTTTGAAATTTTCTGCTTTCTATTTTAAGCAGTCAGATTAAAAAGATCTTTCTGAGACTGCTATGAATTGAACACCAAAGCTGTTTAGATCTTCTGGCTGTTTATCATCTCAAACATTTGGTTTCTGCAAAAATAAATGACTTCTTTTTTTCTCAAGATCTAACTAAATTTCAGCACAAATTTGACAATTTGATAGAACTAATAAATTATAGAACATACAGGCCAGCTTGGATGGGGCCTGGAGCAGCCTGGGCTGGTGGGAGGTGTCCCAGCCCATGGTAGGAGGTTGGAATGAGATGAGTTCCAGGGTCCTTTCCAGCCCAAATCACCCTATGATTCCATAATGATCCAAGAAGTACAGCAGGCTCTGTTGGTGAGGCTACTGATTTTTGTGGTGGCATTTTTATCTTTTTTTTGTTTGTTTGTTTTGTTTTGGTTTTGGTTTTTTTTCCCCTCCTCTTTCCACATGAAAGGCTATAGAGAAACAAGCTGGGTTTCCCCCAAGGATTTCTAAGGAAAATTTCAAGAGAACTTCACATCTTACAGGGGCACAGTAGCTGCTTCTGTTTTAGCCAAGTTCTCTACTTATGATAATGCTTTTTGGCAATCAATAGTAATTCATTAAGACACATGTTTTGTTGTTTAGGATGTCTGTGGTGATTATTAATTTGCAGTCTTTATTTCACATCTGGGCCTGCTTGGTTTCCCTGAGTGCCACACTGGGAATTCCCAGATGAAATAGTTGTCACCTTAATGTCTTTTAATTGGTTATTTACGCTAATATCCTTTCTGCCATGATCACTGCGCTCCTCTAATGCTTTCTTTACTTTTGTTTTCTGGTTTGCTTTAACTTCTATTTTAAAAGCTATATGATGGTAAGGAGCAGAGACATGCCAGGCTGTCATTATTCTGTCTGCAAAAAAGATGAGGCATAATAGGAGAGAACGTGGGCTGTCCCCAGCTTGAGCCCATCAAAGTTATCTCTTTAGAAGGTTTATGTTTTATGAATGAGCAAACTACTGTACTTAAAAGCAGCCCATCATATACCTCAAGAATTTTCAGAAATGACAGTAGAGAAATATTTGTGCATAATTGTCCTATTTTTTGAAGGATATACAGAAGTACTGGGTACAGTAACCAGTAGTTTCTATCTCATGTTATGGTATGAAAATGGAAAAAGAGATTTATCCTGATTGCAGCAAGAGGCTTAGGGCATTAAGATTTTTTTTTTCTGAAAATGTCTTCCCTTCTGTGTCAGTAAGTATTTTACATGAAGACATTATAGAGCGAGGTTTTAAAATAGCACAGTACGATATTTGCAGAGAGTCTTCAAAACTTCAATATCCTCTCAACCAGCTCCAGACATTTAACTTGGAGTAACCCAAACAAAAACCCCCTGAGTTTTCAAAAAACATTTGTCTATTTAAGTTAAGAAGTGGGAGCAACCTAAAAAAACCACAAGGCATAAAGAAAAATACCAGCTTGAATACTTAATTTGCTGATGGATGTAGGGTAGTATGTAATAGCAGTAGTAACCTCAAGGCTTGCAAGAATTTTAACATTCAAATAATCTCCTTTTAAAAATAAATTGTAATGACCTGAAAATGCCAGGAGCAACCTAGCTTCTCACCCACTGTTGTTTAATCATGATAATATAATACCTCTTCCCTCAGTACATTCAAGGAATGTATTATGTTTGTCCACAATTCCAGAGACGTGTTCAGTCAACTACATATTCTCTAATGTCAGATATTTTAAATTAGAATGTTCTGGCACTGTCAGTTTTATCAATTACACTGATGCAGAGAAGCCTAGATTGTTAACGAATACAAGGATTTTATTTTCAAGTCTGGTCTTACAGATTTATCCATTGGATTTTTGAGAGAAAAGACAGTCATATAATCCTAATGCAATCAGAAGTCTGAGAATACGTTGGATTTCACAGATTGACAGCATCTTTTAAAATCTGACATGGTGGAAAGAGATGGGTTTAGAGCAGCTCTGACCTACAGTATTTGAAACTGCAGTCAGGCTGTTTCAGCAGATGTGAATTTCAAGGCTTGGTTTAACCAGAAGAGCCTTCAAAAGTTGCTGTTAACTGAATGATTAAGTGTTAAATCCTTCGCCTTCTTCCTGCCACCTTTGGTGTAACTTTATTGGTAGGTAGGGGAGTGTTTTTTTATGGTTGCTATATGAAATGACAGGATTTATCAGTTTGCAGTATCTGTCTGCAATCCAATGATTGAAACCAGCTTCAATAGCAGGTTGGAGGAACTGGTTCGTCTTTATGTTAAAATCCCTTCCCAGAAAATAAATAGTGAACAGCACAGAAGAGATTTTTCAGATAAACCTGGACTCAGTAAAGAACCTAAAGCAGGAGAGAACCATTATCCCATCAAGATATTGATCTCTTTTTGTAATTTTCAGTATGTTCTTCAATTTTGCTAAGTCTTTAACTTGAACTGTCCTGAGAAGTTCATGATTTTGAGAGGGCTTTCCCTTCCTAACTTCCTCTATGTATCTTGAATTTGATGTGAGAAGTGTAACCCAGTCTTCATAGTATATGAATATTAAGGCTTTTTCCTATTTTGTTTGTTTGTTTGTTGTTGTTATTGCTTGAATGTTTTAGAGACTTTCTCTATTTTTTTACTGACCCATTACTATTTATTTCCATTTTTACTATAATTAAACTTCCCAGAAAGGTTGTTTGTTTGTTTTTCTTTTTTTTTTCTTTCCCAAGGGATGAAAATTATGAGTGATGACATATTATATATTTCCTGTGAGCAGAAATGTGGTCAGCTGGTGTGTTACCTTGCCTAATGTGGTTGGATTTCAGAGCAAGGCAGTATAATAAATTCTTCTGTTTATCAGTTTTCAACCACAGATAGGTATGAAAAATAAGCAATTATAGATAGATACCTATGATGAGGCTTCAGCAGTGGATTATGAAGATCAATTTTGGTGATAGGGAATGAATTTCAGTGCTGCAGCTTTTGTCAGTAATATTAGGTTAAAAGGAAGTAATTCCAGCTGGAGGGAATATCAGAGAAAAAAAGCAGACTTCAGGATGAGCTGCCCTAAGAAGGATTTTTGATGATACAGAATTGACTTTAATAGGGAATTAAGCAGCTAAAGTAGGAAAACCTCTGGACCAGAGTATATAATTTTAGTTTTAGTTTTCTGTATAAATTGAAAAGAGAGCTGCAGAGGGGGTTTAGATTTGATACTGTGAAGGGGAAATAAGTGGTGTTTGCAAATACAAAAAAAAAAAGCAATCTGCTCACAGGACCTGTTTTCATTAGTTTCCACACTGAAGAAAAATAAGAAGAAAGATACTTTCTGATGAAATAAAAAGATGGCTTTACCCTTTGAAATATGAAGTAGTATTTTCTCTATGACTTTTAAGAATACTCATTTTTGACATAAGATGTTCCATGATGTTGTGCTCATGATCAGCAAGAGCCATTTTGTGCTTTATCTCCTCTTGCTCAGTATCTGTGAGAAAGCAATTTAAATTTTCCTGTTGTCTAAAGCTAGGGAAGAAAATCTGTCAAATGCAAAATCTGTGTATGTGCCAACAATCTAATTAGCAGAACCATTCTTTGAGTAGGTTTTCTTTTGAATGAATGACATTGTGTAAGATATCTATGGTGTGCCTGGCTTGAAAGTCAAGCATTTAATGTTGAGACAGTTGTAACTGCTGTTGTGTTACACAGCAATTTGGAAATTCTTTTTGGGAAAATGAAGCCTGGGTCAGATTCATGAGTTAGGATCTCAGGAGTGGTTGACTTGCACTGCTGGATGTAGGGGCAGGTGTCCCCACTGGGGCCTGGTATTGGAACAGATAATTTTAGTAGAACCTCTCTGTGTTTGTAGGACTTAACCCAAATCCACAGAGGATTATAATTTTTAAGCTGTTTCTGCTAAGATTTGGGTGGAATTGTAACATGTTATTTTCTTCCATAATGTAGCAATATTACTGCACATATATTACTAATAAACTACTATTAATCATAATATATGAATGCAGATTCCTGATCATGTAGTATTACTATTAATATACTGATGTACATATATAATTAATGTATCTGTAAGGTACACATGGGGGATGTTTTGATGGATTCAGAGGCATTGAGACACGTGAACTATAGAGAAGTGTATATTTCTAAAATTTTTATCCATCCACTGTCATAAAGAACAAAAAATTTTCATAAGTAAGGGAGAAAATTAGTTTTATATACCTTATTCAAAGGGAGCTTAAAGTTTGGTTTAAGGTCTGTTCTGCAGGCAAGCAGCTGTGTCAGTTACAAAACACAAGAGACTGCCTTTTGTGTGTGTCGTAATTACAGTTAAGCAAAAACTGGGAAATACTTGCTGTGCTAATTAGAATGTGGAGTTATGCTTAAAAAAATCGTGTTCATGAACATCTCCTTTGAAATCCTCAGTGCACTGTCCTGCTAGACATGCACATATTACACAGGCATTATTGTTGCTGTCAGTCTCTTCCTCACATTCCGTGTCCTCTGGCAAGTCCTTGTCCAGTCATGCTTTGCTGGGCACCCTGATGCTGTTTCCACGAGTTGTCAGGTCACATTTGTAGGTCTCTGCAGATGAGTCCAGTCCTGTATGGTGTTCCTGCTGCAGTTTTTCCTTTGATATATGGTATGCAGTCAAGGGAAAACTTACTTGCAGTCATTTTCCTCCAGACTGCCTTTATCTGGGAGATCATGATGATTTATTCAGCATTTTTTCTTACGAATCAGATTGTCTGGGGTTGATGGAAGAAGATAATATACCAATAAGATCTGTAGAGTCATATGTGGTGGAAATGGATGCTGGTCAAGAGAGGCACTTAAATCCTGTCTCTTCCATTACCTGCACTGCAGCTCCTGCTGACTGTCCTGACAAAATTCTTGACTTTATTCACATGTTTCAGAAGTAGCCAACATTGCTGAAAGCTGTGGTCTTGCCAAGATGTCAGAATGACACTAAGGTCTCCTAAATGCTGAAGTCCAAGTACCTGGAGGAACGTGCCCAAGTCCTTTGAGTTTTTGAGCAATAAAGTTTGCTAGAGCATGTGAAGATTAAGCTTCATCCTTATGCACCTTTGCACAGTTTTCTTACAGCTGTTTCTCAGTTACAAGTATGTTCTAAGTATCAGCATATTAATTTTCAGTGAATTCGCACTGGTTAAGTGATGAAAGTGGGATTTGTAGCCAGATTTATTACTGCTTCTTCAATAAAATGGAATTATTTTTAAATTGGGACTCATTTTTGACAGAGGAATGAATACATAACACGTGCATGTTTAGGAACTCTAGCAGGACTTGAACCAGAGTGAGTTCAGGGGCTGATTAGGAGAGTGATTTCCAGACTCCAGAGAGATAAACATCAGTAACCTTTCCACTCCTAGCAGGGTTACCAAGGTAGCATTCAAATCCTCAGTACGTCTTGCTATTATAGGGGCAGATTTTCAAAGGTTCTTAACCCAGCTTCTAATTTAGTGCTGCTACTTTAAGCCCACAGTGTGCCCAGGCAAACTAGGCTAATAGTGGGTATTTACAAACCTGGGGCAGCTTCCACCAGAACTGCTCTTTTGAGGAGAGCCAGGCAGCTTTGACATCAATGTCTTCCTTTTGCAACTACTCTCTTTGGACACCTTTTAATTAAAATCTTAGTGGTGTTCAAGCATTCACTGATGGTGTTTGGCACCTCTCATTTAGAGCTCACCCTGATGTGTGCTGCTGTGGTGTATTTTAACTTGTATTAATATCCAGCATGTTCCCTTCTCTGCATTTTCTTCAGGTGTCTTGGGCTGGCTGACCTGAGAATTTCAGGACACACATTCTGACATGAGAACACGTCTATTTAAAACACCTCTGGTGCTATTTAGAAGTGAGAAGTAACACATAGTACACACATGCTTGTTACTTTGACTTCTTTTTTGTTTGTTTTTTAAAAAGATTTTTCAGCTTCTTTTGGGGTTTTTTTTTTTGGGTTTTTTTTTTGTTTTGTTTGTTTTTTTGTTTTTTTTTTTTGTGCTACATAGAGGAGAAAGCAAAGCAGCTGCTTTGAGAGTCTGTGTGAATGCTCAAGGGAATTACACCTGGGTGACTACAAGGGAAGTGCAACAGTAGAGTGGACAACTGTGCTCTCACCTCAGTGTGAGGTGAGGCAGTTTGAGTTTGTTGTTGGAAACTTTGGCTTCACGGGCACAGTTTTAAAGAACATCTGGCTGCAGAAGCTGAATTGAGCATCCTTACACTGGGCCTCCCAATGCTTCTGTCTGCAGAGGTGCAGTAATACACAACACACAGGTGGTCTCACTTGTAAGACTTGGATGTACATGGTAACTGGGAATTTTGCCATGAAAATGTCAGAACACATGTTGCATGTATCCATGTTCGACAGTGGTGCAAGGCATGTTTATTGGGCAAACCCAATATAGGTTCTTTTTCAGGAAACTGATCACTAGTGTAATTTACTGTTTGATAAATTAGATATGGGGTTTTGCTATAAGCACTGTTTTTTCATATGTGCTACTGTAAACTGATATTGTATTCCCTGGAACGTTAGCTTCTGGGTGCAGGGTATAATTACAAAGAAGTTAATTTGGATTTAACAAGTTATTGTCAATACACTTTTTTTTTTTTTGCTCTTTAGAGAAACAAAAAAAGGCTGTGTACTCACTCACAGGTTTAAAATACAGATAAATGAATACATTTTTACAAGGTGAGCTCAAGAGAGCCTCAGTGATTATCCTGGGTGACTGCTGATTTTTTTTCTGGGTAAGAATAGAATGTACTCAAAGGTCGTGATGGATTAAGTCTCAGGAACCTAAACTAAGAAACTTATATTTGACTTCGCCGATCACAACACCAAGGAGTTTTCCTTACAGCAGTCCATGAGCTGGTTGTTCACAGATTGCAGATTCTGATATGCTGTGCTAAACTTGCCACGTGCCAGCAGACAGGAACTTCAGAGTATGGAAAGCTGAAGCTGCAAGAGGTGGTGCTCCTGTGGCAGTGAAGGGACAATGTCTGTAAATGCTCACCTCACACAAAGGAGCAGATCTGAGTTGGAATATGGATATTTTTTGTAGAGGGATGTCATGCTGCAGTAGAGAGGGAGAATGAGTACAGCTTTTCAGCCCAAGTGAACTTCCTGGGAGAATAGGCTTCCTTAGCAACACAATACTGTCTACAAGACCAGATATTTTGGCAGCACTTTCTACTGCAATATATTCTTAAATACTAAGGTCTTTGTATTATTAGTTAGATTTAAATTAAACCTGGTAATTTTAGATGTTTCTTTTTGCATGTAGTTTCAATTCCTGTGGAGCTGTTTTGAAAATAAATGCTTGTCTGTATGTTTTCATGTATGTATAAATATTAAATCAACAGTGAAATCAAGTATTAACACCATCAACTTTAAAAATTCTGACTTCACATCCATTATTAAGCTTGTGGATAAGTCATGTTGTAAGTGTAGATGGCTGGTTTCACCTGGGCCACATTCCAGTCTGGAGCACAATGCAGTGCCAGTGCAGTTGTGCTGCTTTGGAGCCACACGGGGCTCACTTCTCTGCAGCCGCAGGCATTAAATGCTGCCTGCAGGAGCACCCAGCTTGGCTTCTGCAGCAGAACTGTTTACAAGTGCCAGTCTGCTGGAAGCCAAACTGGTACAAGTTTTATTCCCACTGTGCTCCCTGATATTACTGATAATTATCAATTTAAAAAAACCCCTTTGCTCCATCACTGTCTCAAGTGTCCTTTCTGCTACCTTTTCAGCAATACCTGGTTAATATTTATTACTTGTTAGGAGCTCTGCTATTTCATGGGTTAATTTAATAATGGTAAAAGTATAATAAATAATTTTCTCTCAATTTTTAAGGTTCTTATGCTGTTGAATTTTGGAAAATTTGGTACTTCCATTATTTTGTTCTTCTGGATTTTGATTGTATTTAATAATATTTAAACTTCAGTAGGAGTGAAAATTTTATTAGGATTTCAGTGAACTTTATAGCAGAGCAAATCACTGGTTAGGGTAGAATAGACTTTTTTGGCAACAAGTAATTAATTTTCACAATTCAGAGTTGCTGTAACTTTGCATAAACAAAACATTTGATGCCTTTTTTTTCCTTCTTCAGAAAACAAACAAACAACGCTTTTTAGAAAACACGTAATTACAGTTTGAAAATTTTAGAATGTGTTATTTTTCCTCAGAAGAATACGATAGGGGTGGCTCCAGCCTTGCAGTTCAGCAGTGCTTGTGCTGGTTGTTTCTTCCCCATGCTGTCTCTGGATGCTGTTCAGGGCAGAAGAAATTCAGAGTGCAGGTTTTTGTGGATTCTGTGCCAACAGCCTTGCAGGAAATGCACACTCAGGTGGAGATAGGTTTCTGGTACTCTCAGTGCCATGGAATAGCTGTCTAACAATTTCTTCCTCTTGTTGTGACCTAGGGAAGGATTGGTACCTGGTGCACGTGTCACTTACAGTGACAGATGTGAATGACAATGTCCCTGAATGGGCCATGGAGCCCTTCCCCTACCTGGCTGTGGTTTCCCCTGAGGCTGCAGGAGGTACTCAAGTGTACAAGCTGCTCGCTGTGGATGCAGACGAAGGGATCCATGGAACTGTAGAATATTTTCTCTTGGAAGGTAAATTTGAACCCTCCCATTCCCTGAGTATTATGCCTCACTACTGTGACTTTTTTAATCCTCAGCTTTATTTTTACCTTTCTCCAGCAAAAGTTTCATAAACCTTCAGCTGTGTGTGTGAGAAAGATCAGCTTTTATTGATGTATGGACAGGTTTCTTTGCAAAGTTGAGTTCCTGCCCATATATATCCCTGGGGATGATGAGGCCTGGAGCAGTCAGTAATCACAGGGCTTTGGGAAGGGGGTGGCAATGGGGACTGTATTTATGAGATAGTCTGTGGAGGAGTAGTTTGTTGGGTGGAGAGGAGGGTTAATGTTCCTATCCCTTGTGGGAGTCATGCTTTGGGTTCATTTGTAACAAACTTTTAAAGGTCTGGGGTGTGCAAAGCTTGTACAAACTCAATGATAATATTTTGTATGTCTCCTTTTAAGAAACTTTAGTAATAGTTCAAAAGTGTCTGAGCAGATGAGGAGCAACAATACCTCTCCAGTGGAGTATTTTTTGGTAAGGGATACTTGGGGTAACGCAGTAGCAAAGTTTTGGAGGCTAAAAGAAGGATGGAGAGAGACTATTCAGAAGAGCCTGGAGTGACAGGACAAGGGGGAATGGCTTTAAACTGACAGAAAGTAGGTTTAGGTGGGATATTGGGAGGAAATTCCTCCCTGTGAGGGTGGGCAGGCCCTGGCACAGGGTGCCCAGAGAAGCTGTGGCTGCCCCTGGATCCCTGGCGGTGCCCAAGGCCAGGCTGGATGGGGCTTGGAGGAAGCTGATCTCATAGGAGGTGTCCCTGCCCGTGACAGGGGGTGGAATGAGATGAACTTTAGGTCCCTTCCAATCCAAACCATTTTATAATTCAATGATAAAGAAGAGTGATAATTGTTCAGAGAGTAAAATAGAATTTTGAAATGCAGTCATGAATAATGAATGTACTGACTGATTTCTAAGTTCTAAACAAACTTTTGAGCTTTAGTGTGCATGGTGATCCTAAGCCAAAGCCGACTGGGGAATTGGCACTGTATTCACCTCCCAATTTTAATCAAGTAAAAATGTTCTTGCTGATGATAGTTTGTGGACGTGTTCCTTTTAGGTGGTGAAGACAGATTTGAAGTTGAGAAGGACACTGGCTGGATTAAAACAACAGGTTTGCCATTGGTGAGGGACAAGGAGTATTTGCTGACTGTACTAGCAGCAGATAAACTTGGAAGCAGAGGGTCCCCAGCCTCTGTTTCTGTACTGGCTGGATTTCGACCACCCCAGTTCACCAACATGTCCTACCTGGTGCATGTTCCTGAGAGCGCCCCACCAGGAGAACCGTGAGTAACAGCTCAGAATAATGCAGGGAGCTTGTGGTCCTGGTTCTGACTAATGTTTGATCTTCCCAGAGCCTTGGGATTGTTTGTGAATCATAAATAAATACTGTGAGAAGCAATTTAGGTCTCTTAATAGAAGTGATCCAGACAAAGTTTGATGATGTATTGTTTTAGTTACCCTTTTACAGGGAAAAATGCTATTGAATAGTTGTGCTTTCTTACTTTTTGAAATTATATGGAAAGGATTCGATTGTTTCTTAATTTTCAAACAACATGCAGAATACAAATTAGTACTGTTACATCCTGAACAAAGGTATCCTGTGTGAAAGAATACATTAATTTTACGTGTCAGATTTTGAGAATTGCCTTCTCCACCATGTGAAAATTGGAAAAAACCAGATTATTTTTCCTGTTTTCATCACAATGACAAACTAAGCTAAAATGAAGATGCCACATGACTTGTCATTTTATTTCTCCATCCCTTGTATAACCATGTCAGTTGAAATATCACAGAAAATGTTAGTAACATAAGTCCACCTGAATACTCAGTCCCTTCTTTTCCAAACTGTTTTGTTCTTATAACAAATATTTTCTCTTCCACTTAAATTGAGAATATTTTTGTCCAATCAATGTGTTCCTTCTGTGGCAGTTAAACTATTATTCATATTATATTATCTGTGATGTTAATCTTCAGCCTGAAATATTCTGTTTTACACTGTCTAAACAACTAAGGACTTTTAAGATTTAAAAAAATTATTAGTAGGTAACAAGGTTTCTCTTTAAAACTGCAATAAAATTAAATTGCACAGGCATAAAAGAAATGGAATAAGGGCAAAATACTGTAATATCTAACAGGTACCTGTTGTCTTGGGTTCAGTAATGTTTAGAACTAAAAATAAAGTTATTCATAACTTTTTTTATCATTATTAGAAATAGGTTTGCACACCTTAGATGACAGTAGATTAGTCAGTTGATCAAATGACTTGGTAATATCCAAAAGGAATGAGGTATTTTGTGTGGTTATTACATATGTAAAGGTTTGAATATACACAATGAAAGTGTGAAAGTTGTTTCTGTAATGTGTTGCCCAGAAATAGCCATGAAAATCCATTTAGAATTCTAAAGTTCTCATATATAAATTGGACCAGTTACCCAAGTATGCAGGTTAGTGGTTTTGGTTTGCCAAACCAGAACAGAGTTGCTGTCATGCACTGGATTTCTGGGTTTAGGATTTCCTAATTGGACCCTGATTTAAGGCTGCTGCTGAGCAGAGGAGCATTACCAAATCTTTCCTTCCTTTGGTCTGCCTGTAACACCAATGAGCTACAGCTGCATGGGCAGGCTGAGCCGAGGAATACAAACACAAAAAAAAGGCAAAAGAAGTTTTCAGTTGGGTTGTTAAATGTGCTCCCAGCATGGCCTTGAGATTTTCAGTGTTGGCAGGAGAGGAGAGGTGGCTTGAACGTGCAGCCAGGGCAGGGAGCTGGAAGGAGAGCAAAATAATTCTTGTTGGCAGGAATGCAGTCCTGCGCTGGCTGAAACTGCCTGTGAGACCTCAGCACAGGAAAATACAGGAGAAAACTGAAGTGAGATAATGACCTAGAGCAGTGTTGTCCATCGGTTCAGGAGTGCACCAGAGGGAAGTGAGACACAGCAGCATGGGAATTCAGGAGGGGGAAAAGGGGTTTTCACAAAATGAGTTTGTGTTTTTTTGACTGTAATTGCCTCAAGATCATGTTGGTGTGTTCTCCTGGGAGATGGAATTCTTTTTCCTGGGAAACTTGCATGTTAAAGCAAGAGAACTTGAGGAATTAGTTTTCTAGTTTAAATCCTTTAAAAAGATTTAAATTTCTTCTTTTACTTCTTTCTGTGGGTGTTTCCACTTGAAGGCTTTAAACACATTGGACTTCGCTGGAAAAAAGATAGTGCCAGATAAGCTAAAAATACATGTCCAGTGTAAGCTGTAACACACACTGCTGTTAGGGCCTGGCTTTTGTCCTTCTGCAGTTATCTACTGGAACTTTAGAATGGTATGGCTGCAGCAAACTTACTGTGCTGTTATTAAAACAAATCTTTTTCATCTTGCTTTATCTTTCAGTTTCCTGCCTGAAAACCATCACTACCATAGAAGGAAATTGAAGTAGGCAAATTCAGTTGCAGCAAAAATTAAATCCTCTGTTCCTGCATCTTTAATCCTTACTGTGTTCTGCTTCCAAGAATCCTGTCTTTATCTGTTTAACCCCAAGGTGATAGAAGCACTGTGTAACAAAATGCTTGAATTTGGTGTTTAGATACAGCTGTCACTGACTTCATTGAGGGTACCTCTGAGCAGACCCACAGGGCTGCACCATCATTTCTGATATGCATCGCTTTTGTCATATTTTTCAGAATGTTGTATTATGTCCTTGAGTCCTCTCTTTTTATTTTTTTTTAATGCAGCTTTCTTACAGTCACTGCTGTGTCATATCAAAAGAAATCCCTGAGCTACAGTTTGCTCACTAATCCTGGGGGTCTGTTCAGCATTGATGGGGCAACAGGAGAGATCAGTCTGACTCGGAGTGTGGATTATGAGAGTGATCCCCACCAGTACCTCCTCCTGCTCAGGGCAGAGGAGAACGAGGAGCAGCTCAGCACTGCTGCTGAGGTAGGTGTTTCCCTCTGGCAGCCTGGGTGAAACTCCATTTCCCTTCATCCTTCTGAATTCTGTACAGATTGACCAGGAGCTCCCGTTTCCCCATGCTGGCCATTCTGCTGCCCATTTTAAAAGTCTTTCTGTCTATGGGGAGAGGCTGAGGAATGGTTGAGGTACGCTTAGATTTCACTCTTGCAGATGCTCTAAGACTGTTTCTGATGGATCAATGTGCCATCCCATCATAGATCCCAAGCCTTATCTGGTAGCATTTTGAAATGGATGTGGCCAAGCCAGACGTGAGGTTTTGTCTTACTCTGCTTTCATCAAGTATGAAGTACCTTTGAGATTATTCCACTCTAAAACTAAGGCAGGACAAAGAATTATTTGTTTTGTATCAAGAACACAAAGTGAACTCATAAAACAAGAAAGTAATAAAAAATTCACTGATATTAAAAGCTGATGGTTTGTGGTATTTTAGAAAGCTGTTTGACAGCAAAAGTATTTCTTAATATAGTTATTACAGTTATTTGAATTCAGAGGTTCACTGAGCTAGGAAAAGCATACTATATGAGTTTGTTCCTGCTGCAGGAAATAAGATAGGGACCTCAAGACAGAATTATTAGGATGAGGTGTGAGGACACAAAGAGACAGGAATCAGTATGCCAGTGTAACAAACAATGGCTTGTGGCACACCAGAGCCCCATGGTTTCTGTTGACTCTTGTGTACTACAAGATAAGGAATGGTAAAATATGACTCAAAAGAGGATATGAGATGATTTTAGAAATATGTTTACTTAGAGGTAGTTTAACTTGTACCTGCTTTACACTGATAGAAGCTCAGTAGTTGAGAGAGCAGCTCTAGTTTAGGCATATCTGCTCTGCAGGGCTCATGGAATACACCTCTGGTGTATCTGTAATGCTCTGTAAGGCTCTCAGAGCCTCTGCTCTGTGACGCACAATGCCTCAGCTAACTGCTCCAGGTGCAGCAGGATGAGCCAGCACCAGGGCTCCTTTACACACTCCTTACTGTTGGGAGTGTAAGCTGGGCAACTGTGGGCTCGTATTTGACACAGGAATAAAAAAGCATTTGTAGAGATGTTAGAGGCAAAATTGTATCTCTTACTTGGTTTACCAGAAGCACAGAATATTCTGAGTTGGAAGGGACTCACAAGGATCGAGTCCAGCTCCTGGCCCTGCACAGACACCCCAACAATCCCACACATTCCTGGGCATTGTCCAAGCACTCCTTGAGCTCTGTCGGCATTGGGGCTGTGACCACTTCCCTGGAGATCAGTTCCACTAATATCTGATTTGTGCTGCTGTAATTGAATTCAGAACTTGGTCTTGGAGATTTATACTGCTAAAATGTAATATGCTTGGCAGTAGAGTTTTTAGTGTTACAAATCACAGAAGTGTTGCAAGATAAGATAATGGAAAAAGGGTGCTTGGCAAGCAGATGGTCTGTTTTCCTTTAAATTAGTAATAAGGAATAATCAAAGGAGATGAAGAGTGAGTGGAAAACATTGCTGCAGGGTCAGGGACTTGGCACTTGCTAGTATCTTGGAATGTAATATTTCAATGGCTCTCAGCAGAAAAAGAGCAATTGAAGAAAAATGTCTTATCCTATAGCTGCTGAAGAGTTCAAGGATGGTGTTGGGAAATTTTTCCATGCAATATTTCTAGAGCAGTGAGGTCATTCCCTTGATTCACTTTGCTGTTTAACATTCCCCTCTTCTCCATTAAGGTTTTGGTTGTAATCACAGATGTGAATGATTGTGCCCCCGAATTTCTTCAGTCGATTTACAGCAAAGTCGGTGTTCCTGAAACAGTTCCTATGACAACTGCACTTCTCCAAGGTTAGTGCTCCTGAAGCCATTTATTACATTCACTGTATTTTTCTCCCTTGCACTACTTAGAATTCAGTTCAGAAAGCAGAATTACCTGTCCCAGCGTGGGTAGTTGCAGCTCTCTGAAGGCAAATGGCACCTCGTTAGATACATGTCAGAGTTATTTACTACTGCTACAGCCCAAACAATTTTGGGGGACAGGAAGGCAAAGGAAACAGATTTTCGTTGTGGAATTTTGAAGTAACAGAACTTTGTTGTGGTTGGTGCTACAGAGGCAGGCTCATTGTATCAATCCTATTATAGATACATTTATTGAAGGAAGAGAGTGGTCCTGGGTCAGAAGTAATGGATGCCTCAGCTCACCTTCTCTGCCTGTCTCTGAGAGTCCTGTGTGAGCTTGCTGTAGAAATTCTGCCGTCTTCCATTAAAAGCCTCTTTCCAGTTTAACTTGTATGTGAGGTTTTGTTTGGATGCTTGACAAGAAGACTTTGCTTCTTCCAGTGAGATTAAAAACTTGAGCTTCAAATGGTGGTGCTCTGTAAATGTAGCAATAAAACAAATTTGTGTCAATTAAGCAGTTGTACGAGGGCCTTGTATTAGTCTTTAACCCTTACATAATGTGCATCAATTGAATAATATATGTAAACGTTCAATTTTTAATTGCAGAGTGTGTGATCTGAGTGATTTTGTTTTAAATCAGCATTGTAGGTCAGGTGGACATGAGAATATATTTCTCTATGTGGGAATATATTCTTGATGGTACTGGACTCTTTAACAAAGTCAAGATGTAGCATCTAAATTCTCTCACGGACTTCACTTTTGTTTTTTTAAATGACTTATCTTTGAGTGATGGTTAGTTCACTAAAAAGCATAAGGGCCAGCAAGAGTTTTCTGTCTGATTTCAAGCTCCACATGCCAAGGCAAATCCTGCTGCAGTAGTAGTAAATGTACTTACCATTCCAATTCACTAACTTGGATGTACACAATGTCTTTCTCTCCTTTTCTACCAGTGACAGCCAGTGACTGTGATTCAAAGGAGAATGCCCAGTTGCTGTATTACACTCTGAGCCAAGACTTCAGCATTACTGCTCAGGGCACTATTTTTCCAGCAGCACGGTTGGACTATGAGCGCCCTGACCACCTCTATGAGTTCATCATTATGGCTGTAGATCAAGGGGAAGAGCCCAGGACTGGCACAGCAACTGTGAGGATCCATGTCTCCAATGTGAATGATGAAGCACCTGAGTTTTCTCAGACAATGTAAATACATATTCTTTAGACTCTGTTATCTCTGTTATCTGTTATCTGTTGGTTTCTGTATTTTGGTTCAATAGCTGATCACAGAATGGCAGTTAGCTTTGGTTCAATCAAAGCTGAGAGCTGGACTGACAAATGGGGGCTGATATTTTGACTCTGAGACTCTCAGTTTAAAAAAAAAGTATATAGACAATATATTTCTTTTATATTTTTATTTATTATATCTCTTTTATGCAGTTTTATTTTTTTCCAGTGTGTACTGAAAATATGGTGCAGTAATTTCAGATTATACAGTTCAGGAACACACCTCCACCACCAAAGGAAATCAGGCACAAAATGCAGGCAGTTGTTGCCATCAGCCCTCATCCAGAGACATGGGGGAATTTTGCCTTTTAAGTAGGCAGTTTAAACTTAGAAACAGCAGTCTACATCCCTGGTTTGTAGCTGTCAAAGAAAAAATGCTTAGATGACACAATTCTAAATGGCAACTGAATTACAAAACCCACAAGATAAATGCCATTAAGTGGAGTTCACTTAATTTCACTTAGTCCCGTGCCCTACAAACTTTATGTATGTTTTTTTCTTCTAAATGCATGTAAGCACTTTTCTTCCATAGCTGGGACTCAGAAGCATCTGAAGCAATGCCGGAAGTATCGTACACTTGCACTGATGTTAGAGACTTAGTAATGGAATTTCCAGTCAGCTTCTGCACCAGCCTCCTACTCTTAAAAGTAGAAGTTGCTCAGAACAAAACTGAGGCAAAGATTTCAGTGATGCTAAGCTTGGGGTTTAGCTGAACAAAGCATCAAAGCTTTCTGACAGTCTTTGTTTTGTGTGCAGATAACCTCTGGCTTCAAAATCTTGTGCCTTCCTCTCTTTTCTAAACATTGTGGAGGAGATACGGCTTGGGAAATTTGATCTTTTGTAATTTATTATTGGATCTCTCTATATTTTCAAGTACTAAACCAGGTTAGGTTTTTCACTCTTCCGCTGATGCCTATTTTTCATTTATTTAGAGATATTTATTTAAAGATATTATTATATAGACTTAAATATTCAGAGATACTGAATATTTATCTGCATATGTTCCTAATATTTTAATCAGAAGCAAGTGATACTATTTAAGATGCTGTAAACATCTCTAACAAACTGGAAACAGAAAACATAGTTTGAGAAAAAATCCCTGCCAGCCCTTGTACTTTAAGTTTACTGAAGAATATTATTAAAATTAATATTGTTTTAAATTACCAAGCCTTCACAAGAAGCTTTTCTGTTCTCTGTGCAATAGCAGGGAAACTACTGCCGAGTGTACATGTAGATAGACATTGGAAGTTAATTCATTACCTGGAATACAAATTATCTCAGGTTTTTGGTTAACTAGGCTTTGATTTTGCTTGAAAAAAATCTTGAACCCAGAGGTAAATTTCAGGCAGAACTTCGTTGAAATTTTCCATGAAATAGAGTCATTGTGAACACATGTAAGTTGGGGCCTGTTGAGAGCCTGTTTGCAGCTAATGTTGTGCTCTGTGGCAGTCTAATACAAATCTAGGTGATGATGTTGTCCTTCTAGCCCTTTGTTCACACAGATTTACAGCCCAGTATAAACTCATGATTTCTTGCCATGAGCTCTTTTTCATCACAGTTATTCTTTATCTCAGTTATGAAATGCTTAAGGCTACCATTCTGTTTCATGTTGTCAGTTTTTACTTGCTCTTTTTAAAGAGATCTCTTCTGAACTCCTCTCTCCCTGTATTTCATGTAAAAAATTATCAGAATTACTTTATGCAGAGTTAAGACAGTGTCTTGAGGGTTGTGACTGAGCTAAACCAGAATGATTTCCTTCTCTTACTTCATTGCATATAAAACTGGAGGAAGAAAAGAAGCTGCTTCTATGGAGGTTTCACAGAAAACACGCATATTTCGACAACAAAAGCAAAGGAAAAGGTTTTCTGTGCATCCATTTTCTTTTCCTTTAATTTTTTTGCTGTTTTCAGGATCTCGCCAACATGTCCTTAAGCACTGTAACCCTGTGGTGCATCTGTGTTGTGCTGGATACAGGCAGCTGCAGCTCGTTCCTACAGCTGAGCTTTGGGATATCTGCTGTGGACAGGCCTGGGGGATGCTTAGTCTGACACACACTCAATCCAGTCAGATAAAATAATAAATATTGGGACTTGGCTAAAGCAGGGGGCTTTTCTACTCCAGAGAGCATTAAGCTTAGGCTGATAATGCCTCTTAAGAGCTTACAATGTCAGTGATGTGTCTGGACTTGAACAGAGATTTTTCTGAAATTGACATTATGCGCATCTCACTCTCGTCTTAGTCCTGCAGGGGCAAGCACTGCACTGAAAGTCTTTTGAGGGCTTGTGTCAGAAATTCTGTAATGAGAACTGCTTTAACTTAGCAGTTTGCTTGGAGTCTGTAAATGAGGAAGCTCCTTCTTTTAAAATTTAAAAAAAAACCAAGTGAATTCTGCATTTAGGACAAGTCTTGTTGCACAGCTCATCTTCAAGGCTGTGGTACTGCTGCAAGTTTGGAGTGGAAATGTGGGGGCAACATCAGAAAGATGTGGGTGGTTGGATAGATCATCAATGCTATCATTTCACTGCTTAACAAAAAAACCCCATCAAATCAGTTTAATTGTATTAGAAAATGACAAATTCCTGCAGTGCCCTTTGAACAGGTAGCTACTAGGGGTTGTAAAACTTAGTTCTCTATATATTATATCCTGGTTACACTCATGACCATGCTGTTGTCTGGGTTTTTTAACAGCTACAGGAGCTTTGTTTCTGAAGATGCAGGCCCAAACACACTGATTGCCACAGTTAATGCTGTTGATCCTGATGGAGATGGGGTAACATACGATATTCTGTCTGGGAATCAGAAAGGGAACTTTGTTATTGACCCTAAGAAAGGTAATGATATATTAGCTCTTTGCTGCTGTGGCCATAATGTTGATTCTGTTGTGATGCACCTTGGTCTTATCAAACTGAATAGCATACGCTATCTTTGAAGCTTAATTTTGAACAGTGCAGGGAAAGAATGCATATACTCTGTTATAATATTTAAAAAATGGTATCATTTCCTAAAATCTGTGTATAATTGACCTCTCTTACCTGTTCAGTGTTTGCTTTCAGTCAGTAACTTAATAGAGGACATTATAATAGATAGCAGGTAGCTTAAGGGACTGTAACTTTATAGAGAATGTCATTATTGATGACAAGGTGACATTCCAAAATGTCAGACAAGTGTCTGAACAGAATTTAATATAAGAAACTGGACATCTGGGATGTTAAATGAGGCTTTTCCCACCCCATGCTTATGCTGGTGAGAGCAAACATTTCTTGGCTGAACTTATCTGTGTTATATTGAGGCAAAATGATGTGTTTGTAGGTGGAATGATGCTGCCACTGTTTTATTTCAGTGAAGGTAAAAGTATATAAAATCTGAACTAAAGAAGTGTATTTTTATATAAGGCTGAAATCATTCACGTGACCAGTGTTGTTTAGCCAAGAATACTGCATGCATGAGAAAAAAAGATGTGTGGAGAATACTTCGCAGTTTAAGGCAAATTTGTTCTGAAATGCCAATTTTTACATCTTTTTAAGTTCTTTTCAATAGTCACATATTTTCAAAACATGAAAAGAAAAAAACTTTCCACCACATTGGTGTCCTTATTAGGAGAAAAAAAACCCAAACAAAACAAACAAGTGCACAAACACCAACATCTGAGGTTGGCATATCCCTTTAAATTAAAAGGATTTATTTGCTGTTGATTGTTTGAAAGAAAAGAGGAGGATGTTTTGAGATTGAAACAGGCAAACAAATTGAAATCCCATTGAAGGATTGAAGCAACTTAATTAACTTCAGTTAAACTACTTCGTATTTTGAACTGCAGTCAAAATCTGAACTTAGATTTTCCAAAGCAGAAGCATAGGAAGGAGTAAGCTGCCCTTAGTTATTCCTTCTCTTTATTTCACAGAGTACACTTAACATGAAAATTTAATTTCAATGCAATTATGGTTTTGCAATATTAATATTTGATTCTGAAATGTTCCCAAAAATATAATTTGCAGGTAACTTGCAAGCATTGAATCATGATCCTGAGTTTACTATCAGCTCTTTTACTTCCTTTCTGAATTAAAAATTGACTTGCAGCTTCCAAGGTAAATTTCTGCAGATGCTTTGGCACCTGAAGAGGAACAAAGATTTTGAAAGTGTCTACATGCTACAGCATCATTATACCTGACACATCTGAAAATCTTTTTTGTAAGAAACAGATTTTTTTGGTCAAAGCATCTTAACATTTGATTGATAGCATCTCTTGGGATTAGCTCCACAGCTTTAATACAGAAAATCATGTATAGGTACATTTATACTTTTTTGCCAATTAATCTTATAGTATTTGGAACTTTACTTTAGGAACATTAGCATTTTTTTGAACACTTTTAGGCTTTTGTTGCTGCATGAACAAGTAAAAGTTTATACAGTGGCTTACAGCAGTTTCCTTCCAGGAATGATGTCAGGGGAATATGTAGTAGAAATAGGGAGGTAAAGTGGAGAAGTGTCAAAGATAAGTGCAGCAGCTAAAACAATATTTCAAGCATTTGAGTGACATTGATGCTATGAAAATACTCTGCTGTGATGATAGTTGTGATTATTCCTGATGAATAACAGATGTGATGGATGGTGGAGCAAAAGAATGACAGCCCCTTCCTGCAGGATCTCAGGCAGCTGTGGTCCCTTTTGCGTTGGTAGCACCTCTCTTTCTGCCAGTGCCTGTGTGTCCCACGCAGCAGGCTGTGTCCTGAGGGGAATTCTGAGAGGGGCAGAACGGAGGATTCTCAGCCTGTGCCTCAGCAGCTCCGTGCAGGGAGGTAAACTTGAAGTAGTTTCAGCTGAGCTGTCCATGGCAGCTGCAGATTGATGAAAGCCATTATGTGCACATCAGCTGAGTTGTGGATGCTGGCTCAGTTTGCTCTGTACACAAACCTGTTGTGATATCTTAATTTTGTTTTAATGTGGGACTGCAGTAAAAGCACAATAGTTAAATTAAACAACACAGACTTATGTTTTATTGGTGAATAGGTAAGCCAGAACGCTTTGTTGTCATGGTCAGTAGTGAGAAGAATAATGAGAATGGGTCAACACAGCACAACCCCACAACATGTTGTTTTTACAGGGCTAGTTAGACTTCGTGCAAGCCCATTTCCTAAGCTGCAGGGGACAGAATATGTTCTGAATATCACTGCTACTGATGACAATGCCTCTGGAGGGCCCCATCCTCTCACAAGTACGGCCCAGGTTGTTGTGAAAATTGATGATGTCAACAATAACAAACCTGTCTTTCAGAAGGTAAATATATGAGCTCCTGTCATTTGTCCTGGACTGTGTAAAAATGTTTTAACATTGTTGACACTGCAGGTGTGCAGCAGATGAGCTGGTCAAGAGATGCTCTGCTTCCCTCTGTGTTCTGTCTTCTCCTTTCCCATCCCTCCCTAAGGCTTTCAGGGTTTGTTCTGCTTTTGTGACACAACAGCTCCTGGGAGCTCCTGTCTGTTCCCTGAACCTCACATCATCTCTGGCATTTCAAAGGGTGAGGCCAGGTAAAACCCTTTGGGGGATCCCGTGTGACACATGTGAGCAGGAATCCGTAGGGATAGCTGTCTATGCAGTGGGCTTGTTCCAAAATCAATAACTCTCTAAATTACATTGATTTCCTTTGATGGTTGCATGTCTGGAACTAATGAAAGAGAGAAAAATGAGTGTTTTAGCTTAAATAATGAAGTACTGTAAAAAATAAATGCCCGTATCTGGTTTCAGCATGTTAGTTCATGTTAAAGATCTGCTGTCTAAAAATCTGAGGTGTGGTATTGATGGCTCAGATGTTGATGAGCACTGTAGCATATTTTGAAAAGTCAGCAACTATTCATGTCAGTCTTAGAAATTTGCAGTAACCTCTCATTGACAAAGTTAATTTTTATGTAGAAAGCCCTTTTTGATCAAAACAATTCTATGTTTTGGGCAAGTGTATGCCCTCTTTTTTATTACACCTTTGCTAATGCAGAAAAATATTTGCATTTGGAAGCAACTTTAACTTTTTCTCCAAATATTTGCATTAGCTGGAGATGCTCAGGGGCCTCATGTCATGTGTTGTTTGTTTAACCACAAAATAGCAGGGGAAATTTAAATTAATCATGGTACGGTTAAAGCTTTAACAGCAGAGCATGGCAATGCAAGTGTAGCTAAATAATTCTTTTTTCCACTGCTGGTATATCTTTAAATTAAATGGCAAGGGAAGTCCTTGATTGCTCTCTTTTTAAAATTTTTCTTCCATTCTTTTCCTCCCCTCTCTTAGTGCCAGTATTATCGGGAACATGCCTCTGTCCTGGAGAACCAGCCTTCAGGGACTGTTGTTCTGCAGGTTGAGGCCACTGATGCTGATGAAGGAGCCAATGGAATAGTGAAATATGGCTTGATGCACAGAGATGGTGTCCTGCCAGCATTTAATATTCATCCTGACACAGGTGAAGCAAATGTCACAGCTGATAATGGCATAGAGAAACCACCTTGTAACACTGCTGGAGAAAAGGCTTAGATAAAATCAGACTTCATGCTTTTTCATTTAGTGTTTTGACAGCAGACCAAATATAAACTGTATTAACTGCATGAAGAAGTGTTCCACGAAACTAAGTTTCATACATGTCCAGTACTGATCTAAAGCTGATATTTTCTTTGAAATGTGAACGTTCTTTGGGAAGTAACTTGTGTGCTTTTGTAACTGGATTTAAAAACCCCAAACAAACCTATTTTAAGTGCACATTATCTTGCAGCATCACTAATGGCATATAAGCAATTTATCCAAATGACAGCAGTCTTACAAACAGCAAAGGTACTAAATATTAGAAGGACAAAACCAAGTTCAGGCTGAATTTCAGGAGGATAAAAGATATGAAACATTCCTTTACCCTGTACTCACAGCTCTTCAAAAGAAATATTTTTTTGAGAAGCTCATTCTCTTAGTTTGTACTTATCCCCATTTTCTAAACTTAAATTACACTTGCATTGTAATTCAAATTCGTACTGTGTGTAGATGTAAGTGTAAATAAAGTTTGAGTCTGTCTGAGCAGTTCAATGTCAGCTGCTGCAATTGTTAAATCTCGGGGTTCAATCCTTGAACCTGAAGCTAATGCTATAGGTGTACTTAACCTACTGCATTGTATCCCAATGTATTACAGAAAAATAAACATCTGCATGTAGAATATTGCCAGATGCACACAATTTTAACTCTTTGATATTTTTTTGTTTTCAGGAGTTCTGACAACTGTTCAGGTATTTGATCGGGAAAAACAGAGGGAATATCCCATCACTGTGACAGCAACAGATCAGGCAGCAGAGCCACTCATTGGAATATGTCAGATAAATATTGTCATCCTGGACCAAAATGACAATGACCCCAGATTTGAAAACACCCACTATGAATGTAATTGAGAGTCATTGGATAGAGTTTCAGTGCCCTGAGTGTGAGCGTGTCCCGTGTCTCAGATTTTTGGGTTTTTGTCTATCCTAGCAGTAGAATATGTGACACATTTTGATGCATCCAGAGATGCACTTTGCTAATTTATTGTTTGTTTATTTATTTATTTATTGTAGAGCCATTACTCTGTGTAGTGTGTGATGTAACATGAATAGCCTTGCCTCATAGGCCTGCCTTATGGGAAAGTTCCTTGAAACAATAGCCATGTCATTCATACAGAACAGTTATTCTCTGAGTTAAAGTACAGTTAAAATAATTATCTTACAAGAAATAAGAATTCCAGGTTATGAATGGGGTAATATGAAGTTCAGATATAATCTGTAGCTCTGGAGTGATAGCAGCCCTTTAAAATACTCAGTGTATGTGGCCATGGTTCCAAGGAAGAGAAAATTATACTAAAGTTATAATGTATGGCAGTTATTTTTTATGACTTACTAAAATGTCCATGGTGGTTTAGCAAATTAATGATCAATCTGAAATATCCTTTCCTTACATTAGATTTCCTCAGAGAGGACACAAGAGTTGGGACCAGCTTCCTGCGTGTTGCAGCCCGTGATGATGATTACAGCTCAAATGCTGCCATTACCTATTCCATAGCAAGTGATGAACCAAATTATTTACAGATTAATCCTACCACAGGCTGGGTGTTTGTGAACCAACCCGTATCTCAGGTATGGAGCATGCTTTCCTTTTTAAGCTGACTATTTCAGTATTATTCCACCCCCAGGTTAAAGGATCAATACATCTGTTTAAATTAAACATGAATCTAAGGCTTTTAGCTGCTGAGTTCCTGGACTGTGCATTTCATATGAGCAAGCCCTGCTCTCAGTTGGGAAGCAGCAGCCACAGCCCTGCCTCTGAGACTTGCTTTTCCCTGGCTTTGGCAGGCTGATTCCAAGGGCTGGAGGGCAGAGGTCATAAGCAGGGGAGCAAGAACCCCAGTGTAGGACTTCATTGTGTTAACAGGCACTGAGTCAAGACACAAACCTGAATGGGAACAAGTGTGAAATTTTGGTCCTGATACAGATTCCCAACTTGATATGTGTCAGTTGTGCTACATTAAGCATAGCTGTCCCTCAGGAAGGTGAAAGCATAATTCTTGTAGTTATCTAAAATTGATCAGTTTCAGCTATTTCTAAATAGCTACACAAGCAGTTAGATATTTTCAGGTTTTAAAGTAATTTGTTTTGAAATGGAACTGTTGTTGAAGATGTCAGTCCTTAAATAGTTATTTTTAATACTGATATTCAACTTCTAAGTAACCGACACACAAAAGTTTGGTGAAGGTGTATCCTTTAAAGGTATTATCTTTAATGAATCTAAGAAACCTACAGACCTAATAACAAGAACTGTTAATGGTAAGCTTAAGAACTCAGGGCCTCCTCAAAGTGGGTTTTTTCATTCTGTTTGTTTTTAAATTTTGTGTGACATTTGCTTAGGTTTATTGAGACATACAGCAAAATTTGCCAGCCATCTTCAGTAAAGTAAATAGAATTTGTTGCTCAAATTTACACCTATTTACACATATTTTGAGTTCAACTTCAGATCTTTTTCTTCTGTGAAGGTTATTTCAAAGTATACTTTTGATTTTATGTATTAATTGATTTTGGAGTCCTGCTCAAAACTTCCTGTAATGAAACCTTTTTCACTGTTCAGAAGTCATCTATAATTCGAGAGATCACTGCTACAGATGGAGGCAACAGGAGCAGTAAAGTTGAACTTGCTGTAACTGTAACCAGTGCAAAAAACCAGCCTCCACAGTGGGAAAGAGACAGCTATGAAGTTGTTATTCCAGAGAATACCACACGGGATACCTCAATTTTGGTAAGGTTGTTTGTTTGTCTGTTGCTTAAATGTAGTGAGCTTTTATGAGCTGGGAGAATCAAAACACAAAAGCTTTTAGAAATGTTGCTGTACTTACAGAAGGGTTGATTACATACACTTTTTGAACTGTGCAGACAATCAAAGCAACTTCTCCCCTTGGAGATCCCCGTGTCACTTACAACCTGGAAGAGGGGCTTGTCCCAGAGACCAACATGCCAGTTCGTTTCTACCTGACTCCAAACAGACATGATGGTTCTGCTTCAATCCTGGTAGCTGAGCCACTGGATTATGAAACAACAAAGAGCTTTCTGCTGCGGGTGCGAGCGCAGAACGTGGCTGCAGTTCCTCTGGCAGCATTCACTACGGTCTATGTTAATGTCACAGGTGTGTGAGCTGTTCAATGGTGTCACAGTACAGTCCTGCAATATTTTCCTTTAAAGTTTTGGAGTTTTTCTCTGTGTGTTCTTTTTGATATTCTAGATGTCAATGACAATGTCCCATTCTTCACGTCATCCATTTATGAAGCCTCAGTAACAGAGGGAGCTGATGTGGGGACATTTGTCACTCAGGTGTCTGCGACTGACCTCGACCTTGGTCAGCATGGTGAGGTGAGAAAGTGGGGACCTTCATCTCCCCTGCTGAAAGCTGTGGAATAACTTCTACATGAACAATGGCTAAATAGTCTGGAAATCTTCAGCCTAGAAAAGGGATGACTAATAGGGAAATGTAGAATGAAATAAAGTAGTTAATTACATACTACTCTGTCTTGCCATGTGAACAATGCAACTAAAACTAGTAGGTGTGAGGAAGAAAGCAAAGAGGAAATACTTACCCAACCTGTAGCTTAGTTGAAATACTTGCTGTAGAATTCCCTTGTTTGGAAAGTTCTACATAGACCCAAAGTGAGATTGGATAAGCGAATGGAAGAAAAACTGTGTTAAAAGCTTCTGTGAGTTGGAAATCATTGGCAGTACTGCAAACTGAATCCTTACAAAATACAGCAGGTTAACGCCTAAAGAGGATGTATTCCTTGCTGATTAAAAAAATCAAAAATAGGTATATCCTTAGGACAAGAGTGCAAGCTGAAGTCAAGTCACAAAACCATGCATGTAATAGATGGTAGGAGATGATCTGTGATCCTGAGCAGGTTCAAATGCAGCTCACCTGTGGCTGTTGTAGAAATTCTGAAATGGGATCTTTAGCTGAGTTTGAGTGCTGCAGCACAAGCACTGTACAAACATGTGCTAGTGAAATCAGGAGCTGATTAAACAAATTATTTTCCTTTGCAGATCAGCAGTCAAGGAAGTTAATTGGCTTTAGACCAGATTGTTGAAGCTGCAGTTTTACCCAGCTTCCTTGACCTGATCAAGTACTCAGACATGGGACAGTTCTTCCTCTCTTTAAGTACTATTCTGGTTGTGAACTATTCAACAAAAGGAAAGTATGTATTAACAACTTCTTTTTAATCCTGTAGATAACTTACTCCCTGTTACATGACAGTGGCAGAGACTACACCTGCTTTCGCCTGGATCCCCAGACAGGCTCCATTTACACCACCTCAGTGTTTGACAGGGAGAAGAAGGGCTCCTACCTTCTGGAAGTCAAATCAGTGGATGGGTCTGAATCAGCTCGACCTGGAAAGCATGGGAAGCCAAACTCTGGTAAGAGACAGGTGGCTGTGGAAAGTGTGATATTGTTTGGATTGTGTCTGAAAACAGAAGCTCTGAAATACAAGATTAAATTATAGTTTCCTTTTTTCTTTTTTCCACGTCTTATGAAAGAATGTCTGCTGTTCTGGTTTCATGATGGCTTTTTTACTGTTTATCTGTGCAACAGTTGTGTCAGAGCTGGAAAATAAATTTTACATGATGATCAAGCAAGCTTTTTGTTTGAAAATAAAAAAAACCTATAGGCCTTCATATTTAGAGTTTAGAGAGTATTTACTAGCTATCGAAGATGTGCCTGTTATCTGTAGGATGCAAACCTTTGGGCAATGCAAGTGTTTCTCAAAGCACTGCATATGGTATGGTATTCAGTCAAAAGTAATTATGAAGCAGGAATATGCAATAGAAAATCCTTTTCTCAATTGATGACCTCGCTTAAATAAAAACTTAAAATTTTGTGTCTTCAGGATGAAAAGTTATGACTAAACATTGTACAACTGCCATATTAGGCATCAGTTATTCAATTATTCATGTGGTACGTGTTTAAACAAATTAGATGTGACATTTATTTGACACCCAAGTGCTTTTGAGTAATGTTGGTATATATATGGTCCACAACCCTAAGGGTTTGCTTCCGTGTTGTCTGCATATTTGTCTTCATTTGATGTGCAGGCCGACAGGTTCAGGGATTGTAGCTGGCACAGGTGGCACAGCTGCCTTTGACTCTGGCTCCTGTCTCTGCAGACACGGCCTATGTGCGCGTGTCCATCAGCGATGTGAACGACAACCAGCCCGTGTTCACGCACAGCGTCTACGAGGTGAGCGTGGACGAGGACCAGGATGTGGGATCCACCATCCTCACACTCACTGCTAATGATGAGGATGAAGGTAAAGGACTGGAGTCCTCACAGCTCTGTCCAAAATACTGATCAGTTGATCTCGGCACACGTATTCAGCGGTGTGAGAAAGGAAGATGTCTTTCTGTGTCTAGATTTTAAAGCTTCTTTAAGTGTGCACTGATCAGGCATGAACATTAGTTCATAATGGAGCTGTGAGGCACAATCTCGTATTTCGGGAGACATGTGCTAATGTGGGATGATAGGAGATGAGTTCTGTGCCCACAGATAAAAACTGTTTATAGATCAGATTATTTTCTTACAAATAGGTGCCAGTAAAAATGTCCTGGTTAACTAGAATAAGTCAGACTTGATTTCAGTGAGATTAATTTGCCTTGTCTATGATGGACAGTATAGTTTGTGCTTAGTTTGTTTGGTTGTTTTATTTGACTCTAGACTTCCTAAATGCATATGATAAATTTTAGCTACACTGTTTTATCCAGTGTTTTAGCCAGAAATTCAGCCACTAATCATGTAAAATTACATTACCAGTGCTCATAAAAGAGAGAGGGATCAGTACATGCTTTCATCTTTTGACCATGGAGCACTGCTAATTCAGCTTCACTGTCTGGTGAAACACAGGGACTGTTCTCTGTGTGTTTGTGAAGTGGAAGGAAATCCTGACTGCACTGGATTACTCCCACTCTGTAGGGGGCTGAGGCAAATGTGGTGAAGATGTACTGCAGAAGGATTTACCTACTCAAGGAACTTTTAGTTTGGTACTTAAGCTGCCTGTAAATCTTCTCTGTAGTGCTGGACAGGGGACATGAAATGATGGATATATGGCACTGCATTTCTGCCCTCTAAATAAAGTAAAACCAGAATTATTACTTCATTGCATAGACACATTTTGTAGAGACAAACTACAGTTGGACACACCAGAACTGAAAATGCTGCTAAGTAATCTGACATAGCTGCATGTTTGAAAAGACCACAAATATGATAAAATAAAAATAATGCCTCTAATCAGTTATTGTGGGATTCGTAGTTCATCTCGCCATCAGTCTACTTCAAGAAATGTGCATTTTCTGACACTGTTGGTAATTGACAGGAACAAATGCTAAACTACGGTATCAGATCACAGCTGGAAACACAGGAGGAGTGCTGGATGTAGACCCAGAAACAGGAGCAATTTTCATTGCCCAACCACTGGACTATGAAGAAACAAAAATGTATGAGATCCACCTGTTGGCCTCTGATGGGAAATGGGAGGATTATGCAGTTGTCATCATCAACATCATGAATAAAAATGATGAGGCTCCAGTTTTTTCTATCAATGAATACTATGGAAGTATAATTGAGGAACTGGATGTGTTACCAGTCTTTGTACTTCAGGTAGTGTATTCAGTGCCACAGATATTAATATTTCAATGAAAGAGCACAGATTACTGTGTTATAATTATGTTAAAAATAACTCAGTACATATATATTAATGAAGTTTAGGTTTGCTAAGTTTTTTTTGTCACTGAAGAGAAGAAATGGACTTTTGTAGAAAAAAAATAAATTGCAGGGATAGTAAGTAGGATAAACAGGATGGATCATTTGTTGATCCTAAAAAGCAAATAATTGACAATTTAAAGTAGCTATCAGAATGTCATATATAAATTACTTGTATGAATATGAAAAAGATAGTTTTAGTTTAGTACTAAAATTGTTAAATTGTTAACATTGTTAGGAATGCATATTTGCATGAATTTGCTCTGAATTGTCCCTGGATTTCCTATTCCCTGGCATGCACATGTTGATACCATGTCATATGCTTTTGCTTGGACTCCTTTAGACTGGAGCAGCGTGATGCAATCACTGCATATTTCATACTTTCTGTGTTTGGGGTTTTTTTTCAAAACCTTTGTAGGTTTTGGCCAGTGATCCTGATAGCGGTGTTGATGGAGGAGATCTGAGATATTCCTTGCATGGGTATGGTGCAGCTGATATTTTCACAATAGATGAGAAGACAGGCAGCATTTACTCACACAAGAGGCTGGACCGGGAAGAGAGAGCCCTGTGGAGATTCATTGTGCTGGCTACAGATGAGGGTGGAGGAGGACTTACAGGGTTTGCTGATGTGATCATCAACGTGTGGGACATCAACGACAACGCGCCCACGTTCACGTGCATGCCTGATGACTGCAACGGGAATGTCTTGGAGAACTCTCCTGCAGACACCTTAGTCATGGACATGGCTGCAGTGGACCGGGATGATCCCAGCGTTGGGCTCAATGCTGTCCTCACGTACAGGATCACAGAGAATGCGAAGAACGAGTTTGGTGCTGACATGTTTAACATCGATCCCAATACTGGCACCATCCACGTGGCAGGGGGGCTGCTGGACAGGGAGAGGACTGAAAGTTATTTAATTACTGTTGAAGCAAGAGATGGGGGAGGGCTGACAGGGACTGGCACCGCCACTATCTGGGTTGCAGACGTTAATGATAACGTTCCCAAATTCACAAAGAAGTTGTGGCAGGCAGCAATGCCTGAGAACAGTGACATCGACTCAGAAGTCCTGCAAGTGTGTGCTACGGATGCAGACGTTGGGGAAAATGCAGATTTAATGTTCAGTATCATTGGGGGAGACCCAGATGAGAAGTTTTACATTGAGAATGACAAGGAATGGCAATGTGGCACCGTTCGACTGAAAAAAAAGTTGGATTTTGAGAATGCCCGTGAAAGACACTTTAATCTTACTATTACTGTGGAAGATGTGGATTTTTCTAGTGTTGCAGTGTGCCTGATTGAAGTTGAAGACTCAAATGACCACAGCCCAACTTTCCTTTCTCAGTTTATTCAGACAAACCCTGTATTTGAAAACGTGCCCGTAGGTACTACAGTAACCACAGTGAGGGCTACAGACAAGGACTCTGATTTGAATGGGAAGATTATCTATTCTATAAAGTCAGATTCAGATCCTATGAAACAGTTTGTGATTGACCAGTTTGGTCACGTGGTTGTGGCAAATGCACTTGATCGTGAAGCCGTTCAAAAATACGCTTTAATTGTACAAGCTGCAGATCAGGGGACACCTCCCCGCACTGGAAGTGTTACAGTTTTAATTAACTTGCTTGATATTAATGACAATGGACCAAGGTTTGAGGCACCATACATGCCTGTAGTTTGGGAAAATACATTGAAGCCTGGAATAGTGCACATGAACCATACATCAAAGCTGCTTCATGCATTTGATCCGGACAGTGAGGAGAATGGGCCACCCTTCACCTATTCACTGCCACCAGATTATCAGAATTCCTTGGATTTTTCTCTTACTGACAACAGAAATAACACAGCAACTCTAACAGCTTTGAGGTCCTTTGACAGAGAAAAGCAGAAGGTGTTTCACCTGCCAATAGTGATAACAGATAGCGGGATTCCAGCTATGAGCTCCACAGCCACCCTGACGATAACAGTTGGTGATGAGAATGACAACTGCCACGAGTCTGGCCACAAGGAGGTCTACGTGTACAACTACAGAGGTAAGTGCCAGCTGGATTTTAGATCAGATTCTGGGTAATATATCAGATTCATGAAATAGCAGAGTTTTACACTTAATTTCTTTCTTGCAGTCTGTTAATCTATTTCTTTGGTGGTTTACATACTTCAAAACTGCGGCTCCTGTTCTGTAAACTACTAAGTAAAGTGGAATAAGTGATATGTATTTGTAAAACTCAGACCTTAGTGTGTAAAAGATTATCTACCAAAAACTGTTAGCTGCAAACAGGTATATATTGAACTTGCAGAAAAAGCACTATTTTTATAAACCCATAAAATCTGTTTTCCTTTCATGAGTGTTCACCTACAGAAGGTGTTTTGCAGTTACATTATCTGAGTTTGGTGTGCCTAAATTAGAAAAAAATGTGAACAGCTCATACTGTAAAAATGAAAGAATGAAACATCTAGGTTGGCTTGGCTCCAGATTTGAACCTTGCACATTTCCCTTGTTGCTGAACCTGGACTGTGGATTTCAAAAGTCTCCTTCCCTGGATTTGTTCCTCTTGCTGTTTTAGAAAAATTGATTGGATGTTCCATTTCTGGGCCAGCCCCAAAGGCCTGGAAAAATCACCAAGACCCAACCCAGCTTGGTGTCTTCTTGCCCTTTTCCTTTTCTCAGTCATGTCCTTCTCTCCCAGCTGTACCCCATAAGATGCTCTCCCTCTTTTGCTGGGTTCTACTTGTGTGCTCTTCAAAATTAAATGGAGTAGCAATGAAACATTTGGAATTGACTCCTTATATAGTGATTTTTAACTTTTCTTTTGTCTGAGAGTTTTCTAGAGAGTTGTATTTATGTATGATTCTGGTGTTTTGTGTTGTTTCCAGTTTTTCTTCTTTCGTGTGACATCTCCAGTGTACTCACATTGCCAGAACTGGCAGAAATCATATGACAGGCTATGCATTGTTTTAAGAATCCTGGACCATAACCATCACTACATTGAGCAGGAGTCTGAAAATAATAAATGCAGTAATGAATGTGACAGAATATAAAGTGCACTGAAAAGCAAAAATTAAATGCAGATTTATTATAATTTATCTCAACAGGAAAATGGTCAACAACAGTGCTTGGGGAAGTGTTTGCACCAGATCAGGATGACTGGGACAATAAAACATTTCTCTCTGAAGGAAAACTGCTCAAGTGAGAACTGTATTTCTGTCAAAATGAGTAATATTTATGCTTCTGTAATTATTTTGCTCACCATGTATTTCTTTGTGTTCAGGATGTGCATAAAGCCAGGGTTATTGAGTGTATTAAGGGATGTACCATTTGAATGCTCTTTTTCTTTTTCACTTGGGTTACTAGGTATTAAGAAATTATTGCATGAAATATTTTTTTCCAAGACAATGCAGGATCACACCATTATGTTGATTTTTAGTCAGATGTCATAGTTAATTTACATTTAAAAATGTGCATTCTGTAAGCTCCAGTTTAAAACTAGGCAGAGTTTCTAACGCTTGCTCTCATATGGTAGGGTTGATGGAATACAAGTCCTGAATTTAAAAGCAAAGAATGGAGTAGTTTCATCAGAAGTGGAAGGGAATTTGGAGCTCTCCTTTGATGGCTAAATTTACAATTGCCTGTGAAAACCATGACTCAGATTAGTGGAGTTCTTTTTCTATTAATTGAAATGTTGAATTGGACCCTTAATTCCTACTTAGACATTATTTGTTCATATCATAAAGTGAGATGGTTTACGGCATAACTATATGCTGTCTGAAAGGGAAAAATGAATGTGAATGTGAATTTTAGTCAGTGCTGTGACTAAAAGTTTAACAGCTTTATGTAGCCCAGAATTAAAGACTTTATGTCCATCAGAAGCCCCTGGGCCTGTTTCCATGTTAAAGGTGACTGTTTAATAATAATCATGGAATATTTCCATGCTGATTGCTGATTACTTGCCCTTTGAGGTGTCCAATGAAGATGCTGGGAGAGATTTTATACAGACTTAGCCTGTTCCAGATAGAGATGTGAGAACCTGGAATGGTCAGTGTGGGTTTGTCACTCACTGCTGCTGACCTCAAAGGCTTGCCCGTGATGACTGTGCTGAACCACATGGTTCAACTGCACATTGCTTTTGTTCAAACCTGGGAAAGGCTGAGTGACAGGAATATCTCTTTATAATTTCTGCAGATTGTCATTTCTCAGTTAAGGTGGCTGAGATGCCTTTCTGAGGTTGTTGGATAATTCCCATGAGTTTTGGCCCTGTAACCTTCACAGTAACATTTAAGGCCTTCAGAATGGTGTTAATGAATAAAGTGAGTCCTCAACTATGATTTGTTAAGATTTCCTAATTGAAGGTTTCTGTCTAGATCTTTCAGATTAAATCAGAGGACTGGGTCTTTGCTGATGGTGGATAACACTCCTCAGGGAATATACAACTTAAGAGTTAGAGTTTCTGATGGAGTTTGTCCTGATGTTATATCTACAGTACAAATCCATGTCAGAGACCTGGAAAATGAAGCCATACAAAATTCAGCCACTGTGCGTTTCTCAGGTTGGTTTCATTTGCTGGTGAGAGTTTAGATAAGCTGCTCCTCTAACTGAGTGGTTGTGTGGTGTAGGTGTTATTACATCAACACTTGATTTGCTTACCACTGTAGGGAACTTTCTGGTGTGTTTCCATATTGTTAAATAAGAAATAAATTGAGAAATTAGCCTGTGAGCTCCGAGGTGTTCACATTTATGTATTTTGAATCCCCATACCAGATGTCACAGCAGAGGAGTTCATAAGGAGGGATGAACACGGCAAAACGAGACATGGCGAGTTCGAGGAGTTCCTTGCAAAACTGTTACCTGCAAAGCTGAGTGATGTGATTGTCTTCAGTGTGATGAGCAGGGATGGAAAACAGACAGATGTGAGATTTGCAGTCCGTGCTGGCTCAGCCTATTACAGACCTGAGAAGCTGCATGCAGCGATGGCAGCATTTAAAACTGAGGTTTGTTCTCTGGGGTCACCTGTGGAACTCACCCAAACCCTGAGTTTGCAGGGTGTATATCCCAAACCTCAGTGGAAAACTGTACTGCATCTACACATAAGGGTTTTATTGTTTCACTCAGGACAAGAACACCTATAAAACGTGTTTAATTCAAGCTTTCTCCCTTCTTTTTAAGGCCATACATACTGGTATTGTATGGTTGTACTTCTGCTTCAATGAATAGTCACTGCAGAAAAATGGGTCTGCATTGCTGTTGTGGGGTTGATACCTGTGTGTTCTCAGTCAGTGTTTCATTGTGTAATTCATAAATCCCCACATCAGCCTGTGTTTAGACACTCAGAGTGGAGGCTTAATGTCACCCTGACAGAAATTCTGCAGTGCAAAGAGGTGAAACTTCAGAGGAAATGTCCTGCTGGAAGGAACGTGCTGGTTAGGGAATAGGCTTGGGGTGATGACAGTGAATGAATAGGGTTAGAGATGGAAACAAGCAACCCTGTGGTTGCATTTATCTCACCAAAGCACAGCTTCAAATACAAAGTGACACCCTCTCCTAACTTCTTTTACTGTTGTAAGAGGAAAATATTTTTTGGATGGAAGATGTTTCTTCCCCTTCTTGGTGCTCCCTAACTATCCTGCTCTCTCACTCGGTTACAGATAGTCTGTCTTGGCCACACCTGCATTTTTCTATAGCCTTGCACAAAGGCAAAGTGGCACTGCTCAGCTTTTCACTTGCCCTGACCATATTTGGGTTTAATACATTCATCTCTTTTCCAAAGAGAAATCAGCACTTCCCATTTGTGTGAATATGGTGGAGTCTCCCTGAGTCCGAGAAGCAAGCAGGGCTCTCTGAAATTATTACCTGCATCCATCTCAGTGTACCTTGAATGGCTCTGTGGATTATGAGAGTCCTCAGAGTGACCAAATAGAGAATTCCAGAGACAGAGAGTATTCACATTGAAGGGTAATGACTACTTCTTTTGCATACTTATTGAATTACTGCAACAATAATAGAGAAAATCTCATAGATTTCAAATACTCTCTGCCATAATACATGACACTTGAATTCATCAAAGTGGTAACAAGGGGATTGCTTCATGTATTTTAATGAAAAAAAAAAGTTTTTATTAATTATATATCACCTTTCAGTATTTAATGAATAGCTCTAGTGAGTAATCACCAATAGTTTACAGAAAACCAATCATAGCTGGAGAATTTCTCCAGTAGTTTTTCTATGTATATAACTATAAATATAGAAAATAAGTAATTAGCACTGGAATTATTCATTGAATTGCTACATAAATAATATGTTTACATTACCTCCTGGGGATATAGTTTTACAACAACAACTTTTATTTAGCAGGAAAATAATCCATCCTAATACTTCAAAGGAGCCAAGGTTGTTTACATAGAGTTTTTCAATGACAGTATTACATAGATGTCTAAATGCGTATTACAGACTCCCCAGTGATGGTGATAAACGTGGGCAGCAGACACAGACCTGCATTGACAGGATGCATCTTGTCATTATAAAGTATGCTCTGTGCCTTTGGGGGCATGGGCATCAATACATGTTATATTTGAGAATATAGAAACAAGGGATTATAAAGATCAGTTATTAGAGTGGTGAATTGAGATGACTACACAAATGAGAAAAAAATAGCAGCACTTTAGTATTTATGTATTTGTTTTGATCTTTTCAAAGCTTATTTTTAAGATATTTGCCATATGTTCTACAATTTGGAAAAAAACTCCATATCAAATACATAAAGCTCTAGTGTTGTTAGTTTTGCATTTGTATACCTTGTTCATTTGTGTACCACTGTGAGAGTAGCGAGGTCTTTTGCCTCAGTCACCCAAACTCAGGTTTGAGTACTAAATGCACATTTCAGTGCATTTGAATCACCAGACACAGATCAAATTCTGAAGCTTTGTAACAGACAAAATTCCCAAAGAAGTGGAAGGAACAAACTGATAATTTAGGTGTGCAGGCTGAAGGACAAAAAGCCAGGACTAATGGCAGCTCTGTTCTTGCCTCCAGCTGTGAGCAGCTCCCTTCCCTCCCGCTCTGCTAGTGCTTCCTTGCTCCATTTGGAATGGAAGTTGTGATCTCAGAGTCGCTATTCCTACATTACCAGACCTGTGGTTACAGTGAGGCTCTTTTTATTTGGCACTTGGGCTTTCAGGTGCAACCCCAATTAACAATAAAAACAGTGAACTAGCAAGGATTAATGTAACATAGAATACAGTATCCAGTATGCTGAACTGATTGTGTTTTGTTGCAGACAGCTTGACATGAAATGTAAATTTGTGAGGCACAAATCATTAGACTGAATCCAGGTTGCTACAAAGTTGTCTTGTCAGGTCACTGTCTGTGGACATGATTATTGAAAGCAGCTCAGCTCTGCATTTTTCTGTGTCTGTATCCTTTTGTGTGAGAGAATGGTGTAATGGTATCTGGGTGTTACTGCTGAGCAAGGATTTATCCTGGCTTGAGCTGAAACAGTCCTGTTGCTGTTGAAGTGCAGAGAGGTGTGGTGCAGAGGCTGCAGCTCAGAAGGTGGAGTGTCGCTGCTTTCAGAGCTTTGGTCCTTGGAAATAACGGTATTAGACTACAGGTTCAACATGTTCACACTCAGTCATGTCAATGATTAGGTTTTTAGGAAATGCCACTGCTGTAATTTTTTAATTAAATGTTTCCTGAATTTTTCAAATTATTTTTCTTGACTGTATAATCAGGGATGTTACTAAGTAATGCTCAAGAAACTAAACACTGCCTTGACTCTCTGGTGGCTTCAGTTTTTCAGGATTGAGGTAAAAGCCTTCATGAGGTTGAGAATGGTGATGTGATAAACTGTCTTTTCTCTCAGATGCAGTCAGCTCTTCAACTGAACATCTCCCAGATCGATGTTGACGAGTGCAGGAGTGCCAACTGCAGCGAGGGTTGTACAAACCACCTGGTTGTGAGTGACATCCCCACGGTGATGGACACGGGGAGCGTGTCCCTCGTGTCCCTGAGCACCGCTGTGCGCGGGGTCTGCGCCTGCTCTGCCCGTGAGCGGCTGCACCGTCCCTGCTCCTCCTACCCCCGCAGCCCCTGCCTCAACGGGGGCCTCTGCATGGACACTCTCAATGGCTACAGGTGAGGGAACTGCACTGACATCACTGCCCCCCTCTCTCTTTGAAGTGTGGAGTGCTGCTCACAAGGTGCTGGTCTGAAATAACCATAAATGTACTTCTGACTGGAGGGGAAACAAAAACACCCCACAAGTGCGCTGGGGTGTAAATCTAATGGCAGCAGGGCTTTCCTGATGGGGCTGTGGTCCCAAAAAGTGTAAAATAACAAAGAAAAGAGTAAATGAGTAAAATGAGTAACAAAAAAACCCCTGGGGAACACATAATTAATACCTGTCATTTTTTAAGAGCACCTAATTCAGGATGAAGGCATATGTGCCCTGCTTTTTTTCTCTTTTCCAGGAGAGTAATAATAAAGGTGAATATCAGTGATAGCAGCAGGGATGTAGGAGTGAAATGTAGTTCAAACAATGAGAAATAAGGAGCCTAAAAAGCATTAGATACTAAACTTGCTTTATTATAGCATCACCTGGCGTGCAGCAGTATTCCCTTAGTGAAATTAATTCTAGCTAGGAATTAACCTCCCAGAGTTTACTCCGTAATAAATTGATGTTTGGTGTTCTGTGCTATGTAGGGAAAAAGTTCATTGTTCTCAAAAACTTGGCCACAAAAATACTTTTTTTTTTGAGGGAGTTAATATAGGGAATAAAAATATTTTGTATTCTTAGAACATTTTAATAATTGCCAAACACCCTCTAAGATTCTGCTAAAATCTTTGTTTTGCTGATTTTTTTAAACTGTGATTTAAGTTCTCTATTTGCTGCATGTAAAACAAAACAAAAAAAAAATTGCTGAACGTGGGGGAATTTTGACTATTTCCTTTGTTTGTGGTCTTTCAGATGTCTTTGTCCTGCTTCCTTTCATGGACCAGACTGCCAGCAGACTAAGCACAGTTTCCATGGAAATGGTTATGCATGGTTTCGTCCCATCAGACCTTGTTTTGAAAGCTCACTCTCTCTAGAGTTTATTACTGTGGTTCCAGATGGACTTTTACTATATAGTGGCCCTTTATCAAATCCAGAACCTGGGAGTACAGAAAACTTCATTGCAATAGGTACTTCTGCAAAAGGGTGTGGAAAAATTAAATGTCTTTTGGGAATGGATTGTTTGTGACTGGTGTAATAATTAGACTACGAATTCTCTCTTTCCATTTAACGAGGTAACTTATTTTCTGGTGTAAGAATATTTTGAAGCATTTCTTAACAATTCTTTCTCCTTTGATGTCTGTTTTTGTACCTGTACCTCTGGCTTTGGGTTTGGCACAGAGTTGTAGAAATCAAGGGGAAAGCAAAACAGACAGATTGATATATTAAAAAAAATCTGCCTAGAAAAACTGTAGTGCTATAAAGGAATTTAGGTGCTTTGAAGATAGGTATTACATGAGTAGTTCAGTCTTAGTTGATGTCATTCTTATCTAGTTTGGTGAGAAATCCACTTAAACTCCCTTTGGTCTTGGGGCAATTTTGCACATGTTTTTGAACAGGCAATGATTAGATGGATGATTCCAGCCTCATGTGCCATTGTGAGAAGATTCATCCATAAGCAGAACTTAGTGCTTTATGTTGACACATATTTAAAAGGTAACCGCTGCTTATTTTTTGGTGAATTAACATACAAGATGCACAGTATGGTTGGCATTTTATATGAAAGGTAATGTGGTTGAATAGTTAATCATTTACCTCTTTTTCTGCCTTGCTTTGCAGTCACTTGTAAATTTGAGTAGAAAATGGGAAGGAAGAAACCTGCATGTATTAATTGTTTTAAAGCATCATAAAATTGCAGACTGCTTCTCAGGAATTAGTTTCGGTGTTTTGACAGAGAAGTGGAATAATCTAAAGTATATAAGTAAATAATATACTGAGTGAGCACTTCTGCTTAATAGAAGACATAGAGTATTAATTATAGTTATTTCTGTAGTGAACCCCCTCTCTGTGACTAGCAATAACTATTAAATCAGTACAGTCACTAACTGCTGAGATACCCAAAAGTGACATTGTGTAGCTGAATTTAATTTCTTGTTCATGTTGTATTAGAACTCTCTGGTGGTATTCCTATGCTGAAAATGAGCCATGGCTCAGGTTCTGTGGTGCTGCAGTTTCCAAGTCATCTGAATGTAGCAGACAAGAAATGGCATCGACTGGAAGTCAGAACCAGTGGTCAGGTCAGTTATTGGATATTAATATTTCTAAAAATATTTCCCTGTGCAGAGACAGGAGTGTAGAAAGAACAGCCTTTCAATAAGGAACAGACAATATGCATTGTTCTAACTGTTTGTGTAGGTTTGATGAGTAATAAAGTTTTGGGACAACCTCATAAGTGAATTCCAAATCCACGGATGTTGTAATCCATATTCTACAATCTTTACCTTTTTTTAAGCTCTATCGCAGCACATGTAGAATGTGGGCACTGGAATCCATTACTTATGCACAAAAAACAAATATTTATTCACTTGCAAATGCAGTTACAGGTCTTGTGTAAGTGGTTAAAATACTCAGAAGCACAAAAAAGTTGAGAAGTGCCTACTTTTGCTACATGGTTCCATTTTAGCTCTGCCAGTTATTGCAAGATAAACAGGGCATGGAACAGCTGAGCCCTTTTTGCTTGGTGGTGTGCAGGAAGCAGAAGAAGGGTTTGCTGGAGCAGGCAGTGAGCAGTGCAGCAGTGCTGCTGAGTTTCTGTGCTCTGGTGCAGGCGGTGCGCTTCACTCTGGACCGGTGCGCCGCAGCCGTGGTGTCGGAGATAGAGGGGCTCGGCCGCTGGCTGTCCACTGAAGATCGCTCCAGCTGTGAACTCCTGGCGACTGTTCCACGGAGAGCAAGGTACCTTCCTGGGGATTCCCTGACAGGCAGTTGGTTCTAAGGCCTGTGAACATTCGACCTGTTGGATTGAAGCCAAGTTTTTGATGACTAGGAGCATAAAAAACATTTTCTCTTTTCTCAGGACTTCTAGGCCAAGCCTGGACCTTAAAACAAAACCAATTTTAAGGAACCAGTCTTCCTCTGAGTAGTGTTGCAGTACTAAGTGAAAACCCCCAAACCCTGTGGCTCTTACTCGACCTTTTGTGGGTCCTGTGTAGCACTCTCCACCCACAGGATTTCCTTCTGTTTATCAAGTCACTGTGAGCCTGCTCTTTAAAACCTCACAAATTTAGGCCAGTTGACATTGGAGTCCTGGGTCCAGTTTGTGTCCCGCAGTGCAGGGTGGGCAAGGAGCAGCTGAGTACAGTCTAGAGAAGAGCAGTGACTGATCAGCTCACCTGAGAGTAAAAATCAAGAATGAAGGAATAGAGGTCAGTTAACGGAAAGAGGGGAAAACTAAGCAGAGATATGATAAGTCCCAGTGTGCATAAAATAATGGTACAAAGAGGATTTCGACAATCTCTTCTCTAAAGTTACAGTGAGGAATATTCAGGTTATATTTTAGGGAAACCTTTGTACTAACAAAGATACTTCAGCTGTGGAATAGATAGTCCAGCAAGCATTCTGATGAGCATTTGGATTAAGCCTTGTCCACAACTGTGTGGAGCTCTCCTGGTCATGAAAGGAGCACCAAAAAAAGGGAAGAATATAAGGACAAATGAAAACAAAATAAATGAATTGATAACTCTGGGGAAAAGAAAGTATGAGTACTAAAATACATGGAGTTCTTTGACTTGGAGAGATGACTGGGAGGCAGTGCAGAGCTTGGACCTGTTTACCATGCCTTTTAGACCCCATGGACCCAACTTTTAGCTTTCTGACTTTTGTCATACACAGAACAGCCTCTGTTGTAGTATTCCTACAGCACAGGATGGCTGTGTACTCACAGCACTTGAAGGAGAATATGGTGTGTAGAATATCACAGCTGTTTCTGACTTGAATACAAACATACTCAAAATGTAATAGTGTCCCACAATTAAACTTCCAGCAGGTTTCACTGTCATGTTTAAAAAAACACCCTTTATTTTAAAGGGCTTTATTTCAGAGAGAGAAAAAGTAGTTGTATTCTATTGTTAAATTGTAACGCCTGTGTTATTTGGAAATGCAGTGCATCTATTTATTTATTTATTTATCCACCTATGTTTGAAGGTAGACGCACATGTATTTTTATTATTTATATGATTTTTAAAGGTATTTGAACGTGAACCATGTTCTCCAGCTGGGTGGTGTGAAAGAGTCATTACCATATTCCTACCCACAGTTGCAGCACAAACATTTTTCTGGTTGCTTGCGCAATTTCATCTTGGATACTCAGGTAAGAGCAGAGTAACATTTTCTTCAGCAGAGAAGAAAACTACTTTATTCAGTTTTTGGGAGATTTGTATTAGACATGAAATTTCTGCTTCCAACAATGTATTATTCAATGCCCACATGCATCTGTGTAAAATACAAGAAAATCCTGGGGTTTTCTGTGATAATTGGAATAGGTGCCTTGAAAAGTTATTTCTCACTAGGAGATGTATTAATGAGGCAGGAACTGTGTGTTTGCTTATCCCCTGCTTCATGCAGCTGTTTGCCAAGCGTCTTTGTGCATTTAGTGGACTTCTGAATGGCAATTGTATAACCGTATATTTATGCCAGCTCTCGGCTTTGTTAGGAAGTATTAGGGGCTTTTTTGTTTTCATAGTCAGTTGAGTTTATTCAAAGGCAAAATGTGCTCTTGATAAAATCAGCTGAAGTCTGAATGTCAAAAAGCAAACTTAGTAACTTAAGCAGTGCAGATGAGGAACAGACAGTGAAGTGGTGCAGCTATTTCTGTGTAAAAAATGTTTCTCGAATAATATTTTTGTGTCATGAATTGTCTCTTGAAGGTATACGACCTTCAGTCTCCTGCAGAGTCCCTGAACAGCTTCCCTGGCTGCAGCCTGACGGATGGGAGCTGTGATACCATGGGATCTTCCTCCTGTGGTATCCACGGGAGGTGCCTTGGGGACTGGGGCTCGTTTTCTTGTCACTGTTTGCCGGGCTACCACGGTTATCGATGTGATAAAGGTGAACCCTGCTTTTCTCTTTCATTACTGGTAGGCTGCTAAATTTTACAGTACTTCAAATATTTGCAGGTAATGATTGTTGAGGTGATTTTACGTTGCATTATGTAAAACAGTGTTGCACTGTAGTTGTCTGTGATGGTTAACAATTTCTTCTCTAATTCCCTTTGAGAAATTGCTTTCTCAGTATAGGATAATTTCTTTAATCCTGAGGGTATTTGTGCAATGACTGTGTAATGACATGGCTGTATGACAAAAATTGTGGAAAAGTATTTTATTTTATTACAGTTGTTTGATTTGCATCTGTTTACACTTTCAGAAATATGAGTGTGCCAGTACCACTTTCTGTGCAGAATTAAAACCATACAACTGAAATTAGAAATCACTACTCCTTTGGTGTCAGGAAGAGACTCTGCTTGCTTAAGGAGTTATGCTTTGGAAATAGTAGGATCTTTAACTCTCACGGAGCCAAAGTTTGCAGCAGAGACAACTATAAAATAGAAGGTTGTGAAATTTGGTTGTGGTACTTAATACTTGGTCTGCAGTCTCTTGTCTTGGTCAGAGGCGTTGCTTCCCTGCTGTTACCCCATGTGAGCATTGTAAGGAGGAGCGTTAGCAGGATCAAGCTGGGTGGGGGAACACCTCTTTAGGGAGGACAATGAAATGTGAGAGTGACTGGAGAAGCTGTGAAATAAATACAGGAGTATGTCCCAGAGGACAAACTGTCCCACAGATCTGTGCTGCGCATCACAATTGTTTCCTTTTACTTTCAACTCTTACATTAGGGCAATAATAATGTTTCCCTTTCCTCAGGAGCAGGTTTAATGGTTTTTCTCCCTTCTAGTGGCCAAGGAGTACAGGTTTGAGGCAGGCAGCCACATCCGCTACCAGCTCCCTGTCAGCGTGTCTGCCCGCAGGACGCAGTTCCAGGCCCTGGTGCGCACGCGACAGCCCCACAGCGTCATCGTCAGCATGCTGTCCCGGGGCAGGGAGGAGCATATCACCCTGCAGGTACCTCACATCACCCTGCAGGCACCTCACATCACCCTGCAGGCACCTCACATCACCCTGCAGGTACCTCACATCACCCTGCAGCTACAGAGGGGCACCCACACAGCCACACTGACCTCAGGGCCAGGGCCAGTGCACAGAAACACTCACTTAATAGATGGAAACAAAACGAAAACCCTATGCTGAGCATCAAGACTCTGGAATTTGTTTTATGGATAGATACATCTGATCCTTTACTTGAGATATTGGCCACTCAGCTGTGGTATCCTATTGGATTTCAATGTCAGCTGCAGAGAAATGCAGGTTCCATACAGAATAGGATGAACAGGGTGTGTACCTGGTGTCCTTTTGAACCATGTGGCAAATTCTGCGTAGTTCAGACTCTGCCAAGCAAAGTGCCTGTGGCAGTTCTGGTGATGTCAGGCTCTCAAAGTGACAACCTTCTCATTTTATACACACCACTGAACAAGTCACCTCTTCAGCCAAGTTGGTTTGAGCTGTCACTGTAGCTGTGATACACTAGACTCTCAACTATTTGAAGAACCCCATAAATTTGTGCAAGAGAGATCAGGGTAAAATTACTCCTAAGGTGATATACTGCTGTAAGTATACTGCTACCACGTTTAGGTTGCCTAGTTTAGTAGCACCTGAAGTATTTTTATATTAGACCTAAATGTGCAGTGTAAACATACCCTAAATTTAAACAAATGCTTTAAGATTGAAGTTACAGGTCAATACAAAATGCCAGGCAATGACTTTTCTTTCTTGCTATTTGTTAATTATCTACAAGGTTGTTCAGGGACTCTTAGTGGTCTCCTACAATCTGGGTGATGGAAACTATTCTGTAAGCCTTCCCTCCTACCACATTGATAATGGTGAATGGCATCACATCACACTGGAGAGAAATGAAAATGAATTTACTCTTCGCCTATATGAAGGAGGTGGGAAGAGAGAGATTACTAAAGCAGCAGGAATATACAAAGAGATTGTCATTGACCCCAGCAGCTTGGTCCTTGGAAACACCTACCCATTCAATCAAAACAAGAGTTTTCAAGGTAGGAGCTCTCGATCTCACTGTTCATAATATGGACCTGTAAAAATAAAGGCGTATTGCAGGAAACTTTCTTGTTTATAAAGAGCGCAGAGCCCAAAGTTCAGACTTCCTGCATGACACTTTGCAACAGGGACAGATAAGCTGCTCTGACCAGGAGAAGTACAGCAGGGAATTACCTGCAAATACACTTGGATACTGGAACAATGATGGTCACCTCTTGCCTTGGCTGCAGAGTTTGTAGCTGGAGATCCAGAAGCTTCTCCCAGATGCACTGTGCATGGCTCCCTGCCTTGGACAGACAGAGCTGGTTCAGTGTGTGGTTCTGTCCAGTCCGTTTGGCAGCTCTCCTTCCCTCCCAAACACATCTGTTCTTATGCTAAAAGGAATTTTTCCATTTTATATGTGCAGTGCATAGCATCCACCAAACCCTGGTTTATTACCTTGGTATTACTAGATTTTACACTTAGTCAAAGCATTAACTAAAATTAGAAGAGGTTTATTGAATGAGAGCTAAAAATCTGAATTTTTAGTAACTGAGTGGATGAGGTTGCAGTGTGTGTTAAAAGGAAATCAGTTTTGAGTCTGGAAATTGAGTAGTTCCACAAAGGAGAAATACAAAGAACTGGAAGTTTGGGATATCCACGGCAGATCTTTTACTCTGAGTTCAGCTGGAAGTTTGGCCTTTGCCTAAACCCACAGTGTAAGTAAAGCAGATCAGCAGCTTTTACTGCCAAGGAACACACATCACTGCTGGTTAAACCTTCCTGGTATCTATAGGTCACCTCTCTCCCATGCCCTTCACCTCTTTAACCAGGTCCTAGTAAATCCATCCAAAGCAAGCTGGTCATCTTTTCACCATGCAAAAGTACCTGGAGAGAAATTAATTAGAGTAGTAATTTACAACTGAAGTGTATCAAAAATTATTTAGAAAAAGACTGTTTAATATGGCTTTAGTAGAAGTATTCCAATAAATAAAGTTTATTATGTGAATTAGGGAGCATATTTTGAATTTTTTATTTGTGGGAGTAATAGTGTTTGTTTTTAAGTAAATAAAGAAGTCAGATGGTTGCATGAAGATCATTTTAATTGGGACTATTAATGTTGCTGCAAGTAGCTGAAATTTTAAGGACTTCAAAGTCATAAAATATACTTAATTAATCAAAGTATATGTTTTCCTGCTGAAGCATCTCTTGCATACAAAGTTAATATCACACATCTTCAGTACAAATTTTCTGTCCCTGATTGAAGATTCTCACCATGATTTGTGGTTTGCTTTTCATACTGTAAAGGTAAATCACAAACTACAATTTAAAATCAGCCAAACACCATTTTTAACTATTACATTGAAGAATGGAACAGGTTATCCACATGTAACAGATTCTCCACGATATCTGGACTTTTCTATGGAAATCACAGTGCAGGGGTACATACTCCACTAACTACCTTAGGCAAATAAAGGCCCTGTCATGGTTTAACCCCATCCAGCCCCCAGCCCCTCAGAACCTCTTGCTCACTCATTCCCTGCCAGCAGGATCAGGGGGGGAATCATGAGGGTAAAAGCTGGAAAACCCCTGGGCTGAGATAAAGACAGTTTAATAGGGATAGCAAAAGCCATGCACAACAAAACATGGATTGAATTCCTGGCTTCCCAAGGGCAGGTAGGTGTTCAGTTGTCTCCAGGAGAGCAGGGCCACACCCCGTGGAACGGTTACCTGGGATGACAAAGACCTTCTCTCCAAACATCTCCCCTTCCTCCTTCTTCCCCTCACTGCATATCCTGAGCAGGATCCCACATGGTCTGGAACATTCCTTGGCTCAGCTGGGGCCACCTGTCCTGGCTGTGTCCCTTCCAAGCCTCCCAGGCGGCCCCAGCCCCCTCCCCAGTGGGGCCCTAGAAAAAGCAGGAAAGGCCTTGGCTCTGTGGGAGTCCTGCTCAGCAATGACACAAACATCTCCACCTTATCAATCCTGTGTTCAGATCCAAGACACAGCCCCACACCAGGCCATGGAAAGAGAATTAAGTCTGCCCCAGCCAAAACACAGGCCTGCAGCAGCACTTGATTCTTGTGGAAAACACTGGGAATCTTGATCTAAAACTTCAGCAAATTCAGTCCAAAAATGAAGGAAAACGCTATGAAAGTTTAAGTGACTTCAGTCTTGGATTTAAACTTTGGTAACCTGTGTTCTTTGTTAAGCATAAACTGCCAAATCTTAGAGCTGCTTCAAATGGTTTTTGCTGAATGTTTTTAAAACTGTCTCTTTGTGCCTTGCTGTAGGATGTATGAAGGATGTCAGATTTAACAACTACAGAATCCCTCTGGACACTCATGGGAAGGAGCTGGTGTCAGTATTGAGTGCCCAAGGCATCAGAGAAGGCTGTTCTTCAGAGGCCTGCAGGAATAACCCTTGCAACCAGGAATTTGTTTGTATTGATTTGTGGATGATGCATGAATGCAGGTAATTGGTGGAAACACAAGCACAAAACCCTTTAGAATGAGGTGGGAAAGGCTGGATGTTGAAGTGTGCAGCTTGAAGGCTGGCAATGGCAATCTTGTCAAATCCCTGGAACCACAGTGACACACAAAGCTGGACACCTGCACAGGGAGCAGGTTACCGTGCCCCTAGAGACACCACCACAGCTGATGTAAATCAGCGTGGCTCCAGGGATTCTGGAGCACGTTCAGCTGCCTGTCTAATAGAAAACATTTAAAGAGCAGCAGCAAATCCAGAATGCTTGTAAATCCTGGAACCAGGACAGGAGGGTGTGTGAGCCGGAGTGGCGCAGTTCCGTGGCTGTGCTGTGAAGCTTGTGCTGTGCAGGTTCAATGCTTTCTCTTGTGAGGGTCTGACTTTTTACACTGCCTCAGTCTGTCACCTCTGTTCCCTCCTAGGTTCCTCCGTCTGCTTTAGGAACACCACACTGTTGAGCTCAGATTCTTGTGTTTGTGGCTGGGGTCAGGACAACACTAATTTCTGCTGGTTGTGGTGTAGAAACAAACACTTCACTGACACACACTTGAATGTTTGCATGCACTGCTGACTGCCACTGTCCACACAAATGGAGTTCTCTGACTCTGAAAACTCAAAGAACATAGCACAGTTTGTCCTGCCTAGCCAGAACTGCAGATGCCAACCCAGCTGGTTCTCACAAAGATAATCTTGCAGAGGGCAGTGAAACTACCTGAGTTCTGAAAGCCCCAGAGAAAAGGGTCTGAAGTTATAGCACTCATGCTAGGACTGCCTCAGGAAAGGCTACGAGCTGTCATGACTTCACATAACTTCCTCCCAGTAGCTGCTTCAGAAACCGTGCAAAAAGTGTCACTAAAGCGTGTTTTAAAATCTTCAGTGCTGCCCTGGCTGTTTATCCCAGTCTGACGGTGCCATTCTGCCCTGTGTGCAGCTGTCCTGTGGGACACATGATCCTGGAGAACGCCTCAGGCCGGCAGTGCGTGTACACGGCGTGCGCCGAGCAGCCCTGCAACTACGGCACCTGCGTGTCCCTGTCCCCCAGCACCTTCCAGTGCCACTGCCCCGATGGCTACACGGGGCGCCACTGTGAGATCACCCTGGCCATCTTCCACAGGGACACGGGCCTGAGCTTCACCTCCCTCTTCGCCATCTGCGTCTGCTTCCTGGCGCTGCTAGGTAGCTACGGCAACTACGTCTTGTATTACCTGTGGTGAGCGCACGTGTCCACCTGTCCTGAGCAACCATCGCCTCATCTCCCGTCGAAAACTCCTGAGGGAGACTCAACTCTGCCTTGGTTCCTTTGCTGTGGTCCCATCACTGATTTCTCATCCCTCTGTGCATCCATCGCTAAGTTAATCAGCATTTGTGAGCTACAGAAGGTCTTGGCAGTTTTGTTTTCTTCACATTTTCATGTCATTCCTGTGGAACTGTTCAGATGCATAATTGGAAGCAAATGCAATTGAACAGCAAGAGTGGAAATTGCTACCAGATAAGCATTGTTTAGAATACTGCTGAGCATGAAACAGATTTTTCAGTCTAGGAAAAACTTTCTGTGTGATAAGAATACACTGGTCAGGCAGGAGCTTGCCAGTTGTGTCCTAGCTCCTAAACAGCTGATTTTGTCTTCCTCAGCCATTTTCAGGCATAGGCATTGGATTTTGAACAGGATAACCAGAAGGATCTTATTAGTGAGGAAGGATCATATCTTGGAATCTGTCTTGTTTATTTAAATGTTGCAGAAGTTTGCCTGAGTAAAGACATAGGATTTTTCTCCTGGCTGTTAGTGTTAATGCAGTTTCGTTCAGAAGTTATAGTATGGAAGTATGGAAATACCATGATTTTCCCCAACTCTGCTAGATACTATGTTTGCCATGCAAATATGAGCAGCAAATTGGTGGGAAGCTAAGTGGTATTACAGCTCTTGGAATCCCAGATAGCTGAGGTTGATAATAGATCTTTATGTTAGAGGAGTGCAGGGCATGACCTCTATGTACCCCAGTTTCAGTCCCAAGGTCATTTAGATGCTGCTCCACAGAACTGCTGCCATGTAGATATTCTGTAAGAGAGTCTAGTTTCTTTAGTTCACTGCACTGGTAATTTATGGTATTCAATGCTTTGAGGTCTTACTCTGAGCTTTTATTGATTTTTATAGAGTTGGTAACACAGTGACGCACAAGTTGCTATTTATAGAATATTCAGTATCTGATGTTGAAGCTTGTCAGTTGTGTAAATGCACTTCAGCATATAAGAAAAATGTTTAAATTAATGAATGCTAAGGCAAAATGTGCCTGATTCTTGCTTTCTAGTAAAACATCTAAAAGTAATTTCCTCTTCTGTCTTGTGTCTTCTTGTGTTTCATTTGTGTGTAATTGTGTTTGTTACTGTTAACATGTTATTACTTCTTTGTCCCCCATCTGTAATGCATTTTCTGCGACCAAGTTCAACTCCACTCAGGACAGAGACAGGTCAGAGACACCTCTTTGTCTTTAACCAACTCCGAGCTGGGCTTTAAAGGGTGTTGCAAAATGCTCTTTAAAGGCTTTTCTTCTTCTGTGTTTGATGTTCACCACACTAGAAGTGCAAACGGCCGACGTTTGAGGAGGAGCCCAGAGTGCAGCTGTGCTGGCCCTGCTGTGCACGGGGTTTGCTGGTGCCTGCATCACCTGTGCTCTGCTCCTGTGTCCCCACAGCTCTGCTCAGTGCTGGCTTCCTCTGGGCGCACTGGAAGACGCGCAAGGGTCTGCACGGAGGTGTCTACCATGGATCTGCTCATCCTGAGGATCTGGAGGACATCAGGGAAAACATCCTCAACTACAATGAAGAAGGAGGTGGGGAGCAAGATGAAGTAAGGATCACTGTTATGTTACAATTAAGAGGGGACTGGTGCCTCACTGTGCTAAGGAAAATGCATTTTGTGCTTTGTCCTCAGCCTTCGTTCTGCTGATTCAGCCCTGCAATTAGCAGATGAATTATTTGGAAGGGACTGTACATGAGGGTGCATGTTTCCTAAGCAGAGATAAGTGCCTATTCATTTTTATTTAGTCTTAGAGCCAGTGGTCCTGAGAGCATGTTGAAAGGAGCCTGTAGGGTGAGTTTGGCAGTAGGGTACTAGCAGCTACTGGGTTGGATTTTGGGGCTCAGGAGACACTGACGTTCTCAGAGCTCATTTCTGCTGGAGCTCCAAGGGCTTGGAAGAGCCTGGTGTGACTGTTCCTCATGGCCAGGCTTTTCCAGAGACTGCTCCCAACAGCAGGTGTTCACACCTCCCTTGTTGGGAAGGGGAGGTGCTGAATTGGCTCCTCTGAGGCCCTGGGGCATGTGGTGGTTGTGGAAGAACCTTTCTGTATTTTTGTGTTTTGGAGATAAATACACCAGTGAACACAAGCTGTTTATACTTAGAGTAGAACAGATTATACCTAAAGCAGGTATTTTTAACATTCTTGCTGGCTGTTTTAAGGTTTTCACATGTCAGTGAAAGGTAGAGCTTTGAAGGAAAACTGTGGATATTATAAACAAATACTCTTAATAGATTATTTACTGACTTATAGATGGCTTCTGTGTTTGTAAAAGTTAAGAAACTTCATTGCCAACTGTTCATTTCATGGTATTCAAGGGGTCGTATGACTCTGCAGAGGTAACAGTAGTCATGGTGTCAGTGTGATGGGCCAAAAAAATTCCAAAGATTTAAAAATATTCTTACTTGTAGAGCATTCTTATTTTCTTGGTGAATTAGTGGGAACGTAATAAACACAGACATTTCCCATGTGATAACATAGACAGCTATAAATCCTGTTTTCCTTAATCAGATTAACTTCCTCTGCAATATTTTGCAATTTTACACCCAGAAGGTCTCTTTGAGGAAATCTACAGTTACTGTATGACATGTTTAATTACTTTTGGAGAGTTCTTAAAATACACTCCTTATTTTAAGCAGTTGAATCAAATTAGTGACTTGATCTCCATCTGAGGTTATTACTCTGCCTGAAGAAACAGTGCTTGGAGTCAAGCCTCTCTGGGTTTTGTGTACTCTTCCTAAATTATTCAGATTTAACAGTTGCTAGGATTGCAGCTGAAACTTCTAAAGTTAAAACCTAGTTGTTTGTCTAGATTTAAAAAACCCAAACAAACAAACCAGCCAGCCTCCAAAATACCTAAAATTACACCCACCTTAGTTGTGTTCTAATGATACCTCAGCAAAAGGATCATGAGGCTGTTTGGATAAGAGAGTTTTCATTGTTATAATGTTTGTGAGTGGTAGGGCTGTGTGGACAAGAGGTTGTCATATGAAGGAGTTTCTGCATCTGAAATAAATAACATTTCTTCCCCAGGGAAATTAGGAGCTCAGTGCATTGTCCAGTACACACTGAACTCGACTGACCATCAGATGTTGTTAGAAGCCAGCTCTGGACCCAGAGGCAGAGCTTGAGTTGGGTTTGTGGATGGCCAGCCATGAAGGGTTTATTATCAGAAGAAATGTGTCATTTTAGTGAACAATTAGTAGCAGTGAAGGATGCTTTTAATATCACCCAGTTCAGTGAAGGGAGGATCCTCAAGTCTGTATGGGAACAAGCTCCCATTTAACTTGTGTCTGATAAAAAGTTGCATGTCACAGATTCTGCTGGTATCCATGCTCAGAGTGGTGTTGGACTGGGGCTTGCACTAACTTAGGACATGCCTGAGGCAGGGATCCTGGCTGCAGGTCTCGGTGTTCATCACCTACACTCCCCAGTCTCTGGAGGAATGGGAATAAGCAGCTCCTGTCCCAAACCCCCATCCTGCCACTTAGGCAGCTTCTTGATTGCAGGAGTGAGGGGGTTTACACTGTTCTCTGTCTCCAGGGAAAATTCAGCAAAACTCACTGAGATGACCTCAGTTAAGCTCTTACAACATGCTTATGCACAATGCCACATGCTGAAGAGCTAAAGAAATCTTTTGGGAAGTGCGGATTCCCCATCTCTGTCACTGATGGCGCCTGTTCACACAAACAGTATTAGCAATACAAGTAATTATTTGTTTGCTCTAATGAACTCTGTCTCCCACCACCTGTCTGCATTCTACTTTGGCCAGTAAATCAGTCAAGGGACACAACCTTTGGCTTGTTGGGAGGTGAAGGATTGTAGGGGACAAGACTTCTTCATTGTAGGTGGCACAAAGATTCTGATCAGTGAATGCCATTAACTGTTGGCATTTGCAGCCTTGTGCCAGAGGTTGTGGCACAGTTCCCGGACAACATTTACTGTAGCTAAGCTGGGAGGGAATTAGTGACTTTTGGGTGTAGGTAGTTTTACTTGGCTTTTATATTTGTGCCACTGCCATGTAATGCAATTAGGCATTATTCCAGAGACTGGTAAAATTTTATCAGAAATCACAGTAGATTTTTGAACTACTGCTGCAGAAAGATTTCTTTAACGTGCTGTTTGTGAATATACCATTTCTCACTTTTTCTGCCACGCTTGTGGGATCAGCGTCCAGTGGTGATAAAACACTCGGATCTGAGTTTCAGAACAAAGATCGGGGCATTTCTGTCAGGTTTATTTAGCTTTTAGTATGAAACCAGACTTGATTCTGACCCTGAATCAGAATGCAGAATGGAGCAGAGTGCACAGGTGTTCCTCAGAGGCTTTCTCAGGTGCAGAGTTGGGCAGAACACCCAGCCCATCAGGTGCAGACAGCAGCTGGCCTGACTCGGGATTATTGCTCCTTTACTCCTACCAGAACATGAATTTTTGGGACCTACAGAGAGTACTAACCCCACGTGCCCGCTTTCTCCCTGCAGGATGCCTACAACATGGCAGAGCTGCAGGTGTCCATCCAAGGCAGCCCGGCCTATTCCCCGCGCGGGCAGAAGGAGCCCGCGGCGCGGCGGCAGGGCGCCGTGAGGGCGCGGCGCGGGGCGGCGGCGGGCGCGGAGCTGGGGTGGGCGCTGCCGGCGCTGCTGAGGGAGGTCGAACTCTGCGCCCCGGCCCCGCCGCAGGACTCGCTGCGCGTCTTCTGCACCGAGGGCGCCGGCTCCACCATGCACAGCCTCAGCTCCCTCAGCTCCCTCGGCTCCGCGGGGCTGGGCGGCGGCAGCGCCTGCGAGGACATCCACGAGTGGGGACCCAAGTTCGAGAAACTGAGGGAGCTGTACTCGCACAGAGAGGCGGGAGACCTGTAGCTCCCCGAGGCTGCTGTTTTCAGTTCTGGAGGCTAAGGTGAGGCACAGTTTTTATACTCCTACTCTGTATTACCCCCACCCGGCCTTTTTCGCTTGTTGCAGCAGCAATTCAGATACCCACTAAGGAAGCCCGTTTGGCAGCAAGTTGAAAGATGAGTAGGAGCTCATCTTGGGACATGCTGGACATGTGCATTTTGGTATATAAACCTACTGGGAAGAACAAAGAGAAAATCTAGGATACACAGTCATTCACATACTGTGGTTAAGAAGTACAGGTATTTTTTATCACTGAAGTAATGCAGGACTCTTGAGGGATCCAGTGCCCGCGGCCTGAGGTGTGCTGGAGCTGAGGGGAGCATGCTGGGTGTGTTGTTTCTGGTGCTTTAACAGTTATTTGAAGAAAAAAAACCACCTTGTCTTTTTCTCGTGTAAATGAAGTCCGTGGTGCATGATACCCCTCTTGTTTCCCACAGAGGCCCAGGGACAGCCCTGGCTCACTGAACACAGTGCAGGTACAGTCCAGGGGTACAGGTAAAGGAAAGAAGCAGGATGAACTGGAACTTCACTTATACTGTGATGAAATCCCTTTATACTGCCATACAAGGGTAATAACTGGATTTAGGCATGAATCCAGCTGCTTAAAACTTCGTAATTTTCCTAAAGAAAAGGTCAGGGGTTCTGGCTACGTGCCTCAAAGTGGGCTGGTCAGGAATTTCAGCAGCAAACACCACAGTTCATCACCATCTCATTCCTAATGAGCTGCTAAACTGAGCCTAAACCAGTCTGAACCGTGCCATTTGCATCTACAACGCTGTCGCTCATTGTTTTGTTAAATCTTCTTTGACAGAAGCATTGCAGGACATATCTGGGGACAGAGAAACACAGGGAAAGACTAACTGCAGTAGCAAGGGGTGGAATATTATGCTCTGAATTAATCAGTCTCTTTTTCAAACCATTTAATGTCCAGCTACGATGCTGGATTTTTCTTAAACTTGACAATATTTGGAAGAGAGAAGGTGCTGCTAATTTAATTTTGATTTTTTTTTTAAATTGAGATCACTTGTACAGATAAATGGAGTACAGTGCAGCAAACCCAAAATCTTAAGCTGTGCTGTTTCTTCTGTGTATCGTATGTAAATTCCATCTATTATAATATGTAAACTATATGTAATATGTACATTATATATTATGAGCTAATAATATGAATATATAATAGTTTCTAATGATTTGTTTTATTAAAACAAAGCATAAAACAATGCATTGTAACAGACATTAAAACTGCTTTGCTCACAATAGCTTGTTTTGGGAGGTCTGACTTTTATTTTTATACAACTATTAAAACCCATAAGTAGGTGAATGCTGTCTGCAGGCCAGCTCAGTTTGCACGTTTCCCACATGAGAAATGTTCACACAGTACCTTGTTCTCACGTGCATTTGTGCCACTCTCTGGAAAACCTACATCCTGTTTTCACACACCCCCAATGGTTTTGGTTCACAGACAGTAGAGTCTGTGATTTTGTGATTTTACTGACACATTTATTTGCCTGGGAGGAAACCTTGGCTGAAACATCTTGCAGTGTTCACCTGTCCAGTGTGCCAGCTCCTGTATTGCATGATCTCAGCAATCACCAACAGGGTATGGAAAATTAACTAAATATATATGATGCACAAAAATCTATTCCTTCCTGAAACAGCAGTAATTTTGTCTGCATACCTTGTGTTCTTCCCAGCCCTATGGACCTGCTGTTGCTTTGGCTGGTTTTAATTTAATGTAGCCTGTAAGCTCCTTGGGGCCAACACTGTCTTTATCTGCCTGTGAAGTGTCCTGCCTGTCTCAGGCACCATATAAATAATAAACCAGCCTTCTGTCCCAGGTGTCTCTGCCTTGTTTGTGTTTAAGGATGACTGAAGGGTGGACTCTGTTGAATTATTTCTCTCTCTTAAGTTTTGATCAGATGCTTCCACAGATCAGATGTGAGTAATGGGTGCTGTGCTGCCTGAAAAGCTTCTGTTGTTGGGCTCAGGATCCACTTACCCACCCAAAGAACACTTTGGGCTTTCCCCAGGAGAAGGAGACTTCCTCAAAGCTCTTCCTCCATACCTGAGGAACTGGACTGGTCCCCTGGTGAGAGTGACAACAAGCACAAGTGGTGCGCAGGAACCTGTGGGTGACAAACATGTGTCACAGAGAGCAGCCACATGATGGGATCTCTCCTTGAGCCAGGTGTTATGAGCTCTCAGAGCTTCCATCCCTGTTTGGGTTTTTTTGTCTTACCACTTACCCAGTGGCTTAAAATGAGCAGGAAAGACACCTCGGGTGGTGTTGGAAACAAAAAAGGTTTATTAACTTCCAAAATAACAAACTCTCTACCGAGAAAAAGCCATGCCAGAGACCACAGGTCCGTGTCTCTGCTATAACACCCCCAAAATGCCATAAGGTTCCCCTATTCTGTGCTTTTTATGGCTTAGGCGGGGCTCTGGCATTCGTCCAATCCAGGTAGCTCCAGGGTTGAGGTGATGTCCAGGGAGTCAAATGAAGTGTCCCAGTTCAGAACATTTCCAAATTGGGAAAGAATGCCTGGGCTCCTCCACCCCCCCCATGGGGAACAAAGACAGCTGCACACCTCCTCCCGGTCTGGGCACTCTGCCTGTAGGAGGTGCCACAATGCAACAGCCACAGAGCTGCTGATGTTCAGATGTCTCAGTGCTGTTCCAAATGCTGCTGCCTTGCTGCTGCTTCCTTCCCCACACAGCCGTGGCCCTGCTTTGTAACCAGCATGAAAACAACAGCCCCAGAGCCTTGGAGCTCCCTCTGCACTCACAGTGAGCCCCACCTTGTACAGAACTTACGGGATACAACAGAAGGGCAGGAAACACTTCCAAACTGCTCTAGGACCTGTGTCAATACAATCTCAGTGAAAGGACACACTCATTTGCTGTTGTCAGGCCCTGTTAAAAAGCCTACTCTTCCTCTTTCCAGAGGTTACTAATTAGTTCACTTAATTTATCTGTTTTAATTTGCATGCTGCTCTTTTAATTACTGTGCAGTTGCTGAAATCATATCCTCCCTTGTTCAGCATTTGCACAGACACACACAGATATTTCAGTGCCTGTACAGAAAGGCTTATCCCAGCACTGCCACAGCTCCCAGGGAGAACAGCTGGCTTTCCACAGAAAGCTGTGCCATGGGTCAGGGGGGAAGGAAAAATATTGAATAAAAAAACCCACTGGGTCTCTAGGTAGTGGGATTTTCAGTAATCTAGTACTTTTATTAATCTTCTTCCATGTTCTTTACAGACTTAAAACATAGAGTGAGAACACTTTATTTAGCATAAGATGTTTGTAAAGGTCTGAAATTTAAATAATCATGTGGATATTAGTATTTAATCTGGCTGCCTGTCAACTACATTAATCTTTGTGGTCTTCCCCTGTTAAAATAACATTCCAGGTACATAACATGGAGCCAAGCCACAGGAAAGCTGATTGTCCTTAGGTCTGACCTACTGACCAGCAGGTTTAGGAGGGAAACCAGGGCTGTAAAGAAGCAGGATTAGGTGGGCAGAAGAAAGTTGAGCATTTTCTTAATGACAAAAATGCTAAAACCCATGGCCATCTCCTGGGGATTTAAATGAGGAGGTTCCCTGGAGCCCAGAATCCCCTCTGGGCTCCAGCGGTGGCTCACATGTGTGGCTCACATCCCATCAATTACATTAATCCCTAATTAATGCTGGTGACAAACTCCCCCCAGCCCCCTTCAGACCAGTCCTACACATGGGCAGTTTTATCTCCAGCTCTGCACATCCTCCAGCTTCTGCCACAGGAGTCACATCAGGACATCCTTCTGCACATACAGCCCTTGAAGTGTGCTTCTTCTCTCCCAAAGAATGCATTAAAAAACTTGAGCTAGAGTGTGGAAACAAGCAGCTCCCTGTTGGTCAAAGCATTTAATGTATGATTTTTTGTATACATAATACACTTAATAAAGAAAGAAATAGTATTTATTTAAATGGATATACTGCCTCAGTCTCCTGACTTTACCGGAGTTGACATGCACAGGTTGATGACTGCTAAAAATCATGGCTGGTACCTTTAGCTTCTAACAAAGGCAGCCCAGCAAGCTGTTAAAACACAAAGGTGATTCCAAAAGTCAGTGCTATACACAATATATGAGCTTGAGAAGCCAAAACTTCTGCATGAAAAATACTTTGCTTTTCTTAAGCAGGTCTTTCTCAACCCATCCCAACATAAAAACAAGCAAAAAAGTGACTTTCAAATTACACAATTTATTTAGTATACAATAGTCATTACATCTCTTTACAACAACATATTATAAAATAACTATGTTAGATCCCACCAGCAGAACACTGAAACAAGAAGTGAAAATAAATTTATGGATCTCAAAGGCTTTTCTCTCCTAAAAAACTCGTGGCTCCTTGATAGCATTTTGTCTCTGTAATCTAAAAAAAAAACCTTTTATACCACAGCCCCACTGATGACATGCAGCACAAAGTCCTTGTGGCCACCAAGGAACCCACAGGAGGAGCCCATACCCTGCCATTCCACTGCTGGTTATCAGTGGGAGTGGGGACTGAGGAACAGGAGGTGCAGCCCTTCTCCCCCAGCCCCTGCCAGCCTTGTCTCAACCAGGGGCAGGGAGGAGCTGCTCCCTCTGAGCTGGGAACTGCTTTTGGCCCTCAGCACTCGGATTCACTGTTTGAAGCAGGCTGGTGTCTGAATGCTGCACACTACAGTCCCTGGAATATCCCTTAGTGTTAAACCTTTCTGATAATGTCTCATAATACATCCTTCTGTTTAAGAAAGCCTCAAACAAACCAGTTTGCATTTGGTAGTTTCTATAAAAAGATTAAAATTCTCCTTCAGCAATATTAGAGGCTGCATTTTTAAAGTAAGTCTGTTTAAAAACAATTACTGTTCCAACCAGGATTTCTTAGTCTCAAGTGTAACCAACAAGTATATTCTGAAGACAACAGGCTGTCACTAGGCCTGGGAATCCTTCCCCTCCACCAAAGGAAAGTCACTGCACCTTTCCAGAAAGATCCAGTTGCATTCTAGAACAAGCCATACAGCCCAGACATCTTTTACCTTTACCGTTTGCTTGTTTTCAATTACTGAAGGCACTCACTGAGGGATTCACTGACCCAGGCTTGCAGCAAGAACCACCATGCATCATTACAGGCCTAATTAAAGTTTTAATACTGATTAAAATGTTTTATTATTGTATTATGTTAAACTGCAGTGGTCTCCAACCTCATTAAAGGATACAGGCTAGGAATTACTCAGGAGTTTCAGCTGCTGAGTGTAACAACCCAGCTCCTGTCAGTGTGTGATTTAACACAGGCTGGCTACAGCACAGCCTTCTGTGCCAGAGAGAAAGGCAGAAGGATGTTGAACATTGTTTAATGAGTATTTACTGAATATAAAATTGTTTGAGCATGTGACATAACCATCTCCATCTCTTCGGTAATTTACCTTGGTAAAACTGAAAGGGAAAACACTTAAATCATCTGAAACTGGAGCCCAGCTCAGTTGTGACAGCTAATCTTATTACACATCTTGATTAAATTAAATGTGGAGTTTGCTATCTGTAGCACTTTAAGTTTCCCACCATTAGAAATTAATTGCAGTGGTAATTACTATAAGTGAGTTATCTGCACAGGCCACAAACACTCTTATAGGTGTTCAAATGTTAATTCAACCTGGGCCTAGAGGCACTTGATTATAACAATTCTGTTTTTTCGTAAGAAACAAATGAGCCTACTGGATGTCTAATTCAAGATGGAGACTACTGTGAGGCTTCCAAACTTGGTTTCTTATTTCAGTCTAAAACCAAAAGCAGTGCTAAAAACACAGCAAAAGCCATGTGGTACCTTCGTAACATTTAGAAATCCAATACAAATGACAAAGTTCAGGCTGGTAAAAAGACAAAGGGTACAAACAAATCACAAAATTCTCAGCATTGAGGTCTGGCTTCACTTAATCTTCCATGTAATTTTAAAACACTGCTAGTCTCTGGTTTAGGCTAAAGAATAAGGACACAATGATTTTGTGCTAAAATACAGAGCTTTGTGTCTGAAATACCACAAAACAAAGCTCTACTATCTGAATGTATTTGAAATACTGGTTTCCAGCTGTTTTAGAGATGAGTTTTTCTTTTTGTCCAATTTTGCTATCCTAGTGGGATTCACACAAGGAAAAAAAAGATTCCCTGTAGTTCAGAAAGTATATATGGAAAAGTATTGAGAGAATCCAAACTGAGAAATTTGGATTTTTGTTTGTTCTGAGCATTTTACAAAGATACAAACATGCAACATGTATCAAGCATGCTCTGGCCTTTTTTCTCACTAGAGATACATAACAGTCCATCATTAAACACTTAATGTTATAAACCAGTTTGTTTCTGCTCACTAAAAATGTTGAACCAAAGATTAAAGATTTTTCTTCAAAATTGTTTGCTTAATCCGAACTCACTGATTCTGCAGTCACACTCACAAGATTGGAAACTCATTATCCGCATACATTCCCAAAGAATTCAAAAAAGAGGCACTGAAAGAGCACAAGGATCTGTCAAAAAGGATCAGACTGTAAGACAAAATTTCATTTTGTTTTTAGGATTCACAAAGGCAATGCTTACTCAGGGCAGGAGCAGCGTGGGCTGCTTTCACTGAATTTCTACCATTTGAGAGGAAAATCTGAACTGCTCAGCAGATTCACAGGCTGGCATGAGGCAGTGCTCCCACACGCTGCTGCCTTCGTCTTCCAGTCACTTGAAACTGGAAAACAGTTAGAACCTAAGTATTCTGAGGGTCAAAATTTATAACTGAAATTGTCCCTGCTAGCATTTCTTTATGAATTTATGAAAATTTTGGCAACATCAATGATGTTGTCAAAATTAAACTGTCTAAAAAAAAGAATCACAGTAATTAAACAAGAAGCAATTGGTGTAAAATGTCTTATAAATGTAACCTGTTTGTAAACTTCATCTGCATTTCTTAATGTGGGTCCTAGCAGTGAATTACTAAACTTGAAGTCATGGTTGGAAATGTTATTTATGCTTGGCAAGTTTGTAAACATGGAATGTTTTGTTTTGAAACACCCTGGTGAAATGCATGGTGTAGGAAGGAAGGTTTTTTTTAATTTCCTCGCAGAAGCGAGGATACGACGAAGGTTTCAAATCGGGTTCATTCTCTCCCAGGCCATCCATGATCTGCAATGAAATGGAACAGGTGTGTGAAATTTCTTTAGCCAAATCACAGTTTCAGGCAATAACAAGTGCATAACAACCTCCACAATACATTCACTGTGTCAGGCTGGCCAGGTTTGTTCACAGTATTAAACAAGTGGGGGGAAGAAAACAGCTTTAAACCAGTAAGAGAGTATTGTCTCTGAAGGGATAAAGCTGTTTTGTCAGAGGTCCACGTGTGCTTGAGCTTGTGCAGCCTGCGCTGGCACCACCCCAGCCCCAGAAGCGTCTGAGAGTTCCCCTGACACAGAGCAGTAACAGAACCAGACTGTGTGCGCCTGAAGGAACTGAGGCTCTGAAGTGATTTACACCTGGGAGGGAACTCCGCTTGTGTGCTGCTAACCTGGAGCTTGTCAGGAAGTGATTACTTAGCCTGTCCAGGCTGAAATTCCCCCTTTTTTATTCTCAAATACCCTTAAAAGCATGCAGTGTTAATTTTGCCACTTGGAGAATGTCTAAAGGCTCCAGTAGGTTTTCCTTCCTGCAGTGCAAATACGCAGGGCTACCTCAGATGTCAGGAACAGGGTTTCAGAGCAAAGTGAAACGAAGTGCATCTTGTTCCCTGATGCCGTGTGTAACACTCACATGGCCATTGGCTACATCCAGCAGGTCCCGCAGGCGGCAGCCCCTGCTGTGCCTCCTCTCATAGCAAATGCTGTCCTCCAGGATCACATAGTCTGTGCCAAAGGAGCGCAGGATTCCGTACACGTCACTGGGAGAGCGCTTGGCGTAGATCTGGTAGATCTGGAGAACAAGGAAACTGAGCCCCAACACACACCACATCACCACTCACTATCCCTTTGCTTTGTCATGACTCCTCCATCTTGAGCCAAACAAAGAACTGAGACTGAGAAGCCACATGGATTAAATATTACAGAAACAACCTATAAATGCTTTATTCAGTAGCCATGTGGAGCTGTGTGTTATGGTGAGGATGCTGCTGGCTACACAACACCGGATGGTGCTGTCAGCCTTTGAGAATGTCTCAAGTTCAAAAAGAGCAGATGAAAACAGTCTCCCCAGCTCTGTGTGCACTTCCTCAGGGTGGTTTCTACATCAAATGCTGTGTGTTGCTCTGGGAACTGAAGGGAGTATCAGGCAACGCTCCACGTGGGTTTAACAGCCCAAGTGCACACCAGGATCTACTGATGCCACAGTAGCCAAACCAATGCCCTCGGGACAGCTGGGTAGCCAGGCACAGAGCTGCCCTGACACTCACCAGCTGCCAGAAGTGAGTCAGCGGATCCCAAAGCAGTTAAATCCTGGGCCAGTGCCTGACACTAAGTTACTCCATGAGTAAAGTTCATGATGCCTTTTGCAGTGTGCCATTAGGACATTACTGTTTTCTGGAGTGGAGCCGGTGACATGGGCAAGGATTACTTTAAAAAATCAGAAATCTCTTACCTGCTTTGTTCTCTCTCTCAGATTCTTATCCTCATAGTGGGGGTGGTTGGTTAAGGTCCGTCCAGTGCACAGTTTGACTCCTGCCAACAGCTGCATGCTCCCAGCAAACACTGCTGTGTTTGGAGTGTTTGACCTAAACAAACATTGGTAAGTCTGAGAAGTCTCTGCAGGGGCATTTTTGCAATGCTTATGACAGATCAGAAGGAAAAAAAAGACAGTAAAAGTATTTTTCTGCTTCTCCTCTATTCAGGGAGCAGACCGTTCAAGCAACTGTGTCTCCTTCAAATGCCAAGTGGATAAATTATGATAATACTCAATGGCAAATAAAAATTTACTAAGCACTATGAGGAAATCTAAGGAAAACATGATCTGACAATTTCAAACTATTTCTATATTTCATATATTTCTCAGGTTCATAAAGCCTCTGTATATTTACAGGTTTATCTATTCTATTTTTTTAATATTTTAAGAAACTTATTGTGACTTAGGTTTGTGTCTGATATATATATATATAAGGTACTTAATAGAAAATGAATTATTTAATCTGCATGGTAAAACTTCCTGTTCCTGTCCTGGCATTCACCATTCACTTGGAACAAAAACTTTGTTCCTTGAGATATTAATCTTCCTATTGTGACAACTGTGGGAAAGAAGCTATGAAAAAAGACACTCTAGCTGCAAAAAGCTGGGGCAGAGGGACGCAGAAGATGCCAGAATAATGCTGTCACTTATTGTTACAGTAACCTTTGAAATTCCAAATAGCAGACCTGGTATATCCGGACCACTCAAATACCAATAATGAAAAAATTATTTTTGCTCACCTTCTTCCCAACAAGTTTACAATCTAAAATATTTGCAAAGACACAACAGAAGGGCAGAGCAAAAAGAAAGAGTACAAGTGCCAGACAATGGACACTCCTATAATCAGGCTAATTGAAACTGGCCATAGTATGCTGAAGTGTTTTCTAGTGCTTAGTAGGCACATAACCATGGAAGGGTGTGTGAAGACTAAACCAACAGAAAGCAGCACACATTAAATCAACTAAAATGAAATTGGAATGTGAATAGGTGCCTAACATCCCCATGCACACACTAAAGTACCAGTAACTGTGCCACTTTGGGGTGCACTTCAGGGAGCCTTTGGAAACTGTAGCTACACACTCAGTCATCTTTAAGCTCCATGATCAGCTTGAAAATATTGAGAGACAAGTATTAAATTTTACTATTGCCTTTCAAGAGATTATGCTTAGCAAATGAATTAATAATTACAAATCCTTCCTAAAAATCTTGCACTGGTACATTAATCTCATCTAGGAAGGCCAGAGATAGTACTTTTAATAGGGCAGTTTAACTTTACTGATAAGACTAGTCCTTCAGCACTTAATAAAACCAGTTTCATTTTAAAGTCTGAAAATATTTAATCTCGTAAGAAATTATTAATTACTTAAAATATTCAAAGCCACAAATGTCCTGAAGTACATGTTCCATTAAAAGAAATTAATTCCTGTTAGAATTTAGTACTATGCAAATGGGATGGCCCTGACAGGCTGTCAGGCAGGACTCATCCCTGGAACTGTGGGAAAGCACTAGTCTGTAGGACTAAGCTGCAAAGGACATGGGCTGGACTCATAGAGGACTGGGGAGAGCTTAGAGACTCAAATAAAAAGATTCTTAAAGCATCTTCAACATGTTTCCTTGTTTATGCCTGGACCAGGCAACTTCTAATATGACAAGTAGATTTCTGTGCTTTGCTTGTTCAAGAGTAGCTCAAATTTTGAAACCTGACTGGCTTTATGAAGCCAGCCCTGTTCTTCTGATCACAGATTTGCATTATAATGGGATCTGTAGCAGATTCAAATTTTCTTAAACCTACTCACACAGCCCCTCCCAACAAGTACCAAAGGCAAAACCACAAGAAAAAAAGCCAACAAACAAAAAAGCCAAACCAGCCTGCAGGCTGTTTTCTTTAGAAAGAAAGCTAAAGGAAATGGTGATAGTGTCCTTCATCAATAACCTACTGGCAAAAATTCTAGTCAAAAACGTAGAATCACAAAATACACCCAGTTGGAAGGGACCCACAGGGCTCATCCAGTCCAACCTGTGTCCCTGCCCAGACCCCCTAACAATCCCCCCTGTGCATCCCGGAGCGGTGTCCAAACTCTCCTGGAGCTCTGGCAGCCTTGGGGCTGTGCCCATTCCCCAGGGAGCCTGGGCAGTGCCAGCACCCTCTGGGGGAGCAGAGCCTTTCCCTGCTCTGCAGCCTGAGCCTGCTCTGGTCTCAGGGAGCAGAGATTGGAGCTGCAGCCCCCAGTGAATGTCCCCTCAGAAAATGGATCATGCAAAAGATTGAGGGTTCCCCATTCCTATCCTTTCCAAAAGCATTCACTCCTGCCCAGAAGGGGTGAAATACAGCTGAGTTGCATTCTTCACCAGACAGAAAGAGTTTTGCCAGCACTTCCTGCTCTCCCTATCCCTTGAACACAATCTAGTGACCCTTGCTTGCTTTTCAAACAACCGCCTTAAGTGCTTTGGTCCGGGGTGGAGTCTAAAATCTGGTGTTCGAGGTAAAGGCAGATGTTTCCCTGAGATTATTGGTTTGAAGTCCTAGGAAATGATACTCCTTCAGACACACCACTGTCCAGATTTTACTGGCCAGCTCTGATGTTCCCAGACCAGCAGGAGCTATGGGAGCCCTCTTTCCCTGTGCTGCACTGGCAGTGCCAGGAGCACAAGTGCTGGGTTCCAGTGCCTTGGGCAGAGAGCTGGGAGCCGACACTGAGAGGGGACACAGAGCCCCAGGAGTGTCTGTCCTCTCCAACTCCCTCCCCAAGAGCTCTTGTGGGTGCCACTGCTGAGTTCTGGGGACACACGAGCACCGAGGAGCATTCCCAGGGCCAGGATGATTCCTGCAGCCCAGGGACACTCCCGCTGGTGAGTGCCTGAGCAGGCACTTGCCTCTGCAGCCAGGGCAGCTCCTGGGCTGCAAACCCCTGAATGACACTTCTCTATTACCCAAAAACCTAGCGATTTTTACAACTGTCTGAGCAAATGATGTATAAAATGAAAGGATAATTTGTTTTTATAGCTCTCTGCCAAGCTCCATACCACACTGCCCAACCTGCAAACAATTTATTCTCTAGGAAATGTCACTAAATAATGACAAGGACTTATAGGTCAAACTGATTTACATTATATAATTTAAATGCCATTCCGAGCAGACCTGATGGCATTTTGAACAAATAATCTCATTTATTTTTGAAGCTCTAAGCTTTCAACAAGTTAATTACAGTTGAGCTAATGGGTAAACTAAGCACTATATTAGAGTGTAGGAACCTTTTCTTTACCTTACACTTAAGAATATAGAGAATTATATAAATACTAAAGAATAACTCATTAAAAATAAAAGGGTTTTACAGGAAGTACTTGCACAGACTCTGAAAGTGGTAGTAATTCTTTCTCCTAAACTGCTAAAGAATTATTGTGAGCTGGTTTTAGGAAACACTAAGGAAAAAATGGCCAACATTGCAATGACAGGTTACATCATTAGAAATAAAATGGCTATTTCTAGTAAAAGTCCTCCAGAGTTGAACCCTGTAGTTGGCTTTCAAAGCCATAAAATCTGACAAGTCTCAGATTATTCCTTTAGTAGTGCCTGAGTACGGTATGAATCAACAAAGCGAAAGGATTTGAGAAGAGAGATTCTGAGGAATATGCCATCACAGATTTTCTTTTTTCTATAAAAGAAAATCTTTTTATTTGCAGAATGCAATATTGAAATATCACAGATTTAGCTGCAGATGATAGGCAGTAAAGCATATTCAGTCACACTGTCATGGTTCTTTTTTTTCCCTCTGGTTTGGAAAGACTGAAAACTGCAAAAATGGAAAACGACAGCCACGAAGAAAGAGCAACAAGATGTGTTTTTGTGAGTCCCAGCTTCAATTTTATGCATGCAGATTATGCTCACAATAAAGGAGTGCACCTACACAGCTGGTACAAACCGACTTCTCAGGCACTCTCAAGTTCATGCCTGAAATTTACATGTCTGTCCAACAAAAGCCCGACAATTTAAGAACAGTAATTTTTTTAAAAAAGTGTGATGTTGCCTTTAAAGTCTGGAACATGTGTTGATTTCAGTATGATTACCATTGAAAATCAGGAATGTAAATAACAGAGTTTAACTTTAAAGCTCACTTGAAATTAAAATATAGCCATTAATATAAATTAGTATAAATTACTGAAAGAAAGAACCGCCATTGAAACATGGGTGTTCAATTTGCATAACCTTAGGGGCTTTTTGGAAATTTGGGGTTTCCACTAATATACAAATTTGCCTGCTTGTCCCCATACTTGGTTCAAGTACAGCTGACATCCAACAATGCTCTGCTGAATCTCAGTTTCAGTTAACTTTTCCATTGTTTTGGCTGTTGCCCAAGATTTCTAAGAACTTCTGTGGGTTTTAGCAACTGCTACTGAAATATTCCACAACTGTAGACAGATTTCCCCTTTAAAGGCAGAAGACATTGCTTCTTTAACACTTACCAGGAGTAAACAGAGTAGGGAAGTTCACGCTATTGATTTGCTCATTCTACAGATATTCTTCCCCATCTCACAAATGAGCATGTTGTTCCTGTTGTCTTAGGGAGAAAGACCACAACTAAGAATTTTAATGTACCTCCCAGCTGGGAACAGAGCTGTGAACTATCCCTGGAGCACTGGATTCTTGACTTTTTTTGTTGAAAAAAAGCTAAGAAAATGAGATGGTGGGTAGGAAAAAAAGCAGAAGATTGGGATATGCAAGAACATCATGTAAAAAATTGTGCTCTGCAACTGTACAGGTATAAACCAGTAGATCTTCCTGAAAGTGCTATGGCAATTTTACTGAGGGGAAGAGTAAGAAATGCATCTGCAGACACTTCACAGGGGACAGACTAATAGTTGGCCGTTATTCAGATTGTATATTTGGACAAGTTAATATGCATTTAGAGCTAAGGGGACAGAAGGGTTTTCTTGTTGTGGAGAGATTGCAAAACAGATGAGTTATTCCTAATTCACTGCTATGCATGACAAATTAGAGCTTTTCATACTGAGTTTTAATAATGAATGATTAGTTCCTGACAACAGCTTTGACAGGCCATTAACTACAGCACAACTATCAAGTGTTAGTATAGTAAAAGCGTTCTCTTACACATCAAACTTAAGAAAATCTATCCAACTTTAAGAAACTTACCATAAATTTTGTTGACTGGTATTTAAAGCATACATAATTAACTCTTCTTCACAGGAATAATATTTCTAAATACAATAAATTCTGAATAAAAAAATGCCCCTCTGTAATTGTCTGTCATGACTTGGAATGAAGAGATGACAAGCACCAGTTTAGCATTCTCAGCACTAAGAACACATGAAAAATTATTCTCATTGGAGCCAGTCAAATCCGGTTCATGGCTGGGAATAACTCCACATGCATATTTTATGTATAAATCTATATATAACTCTATATATTGCACACAGGAGACCTCAACTATCAGATATTTACCATCTTTTAATAAAACAGTAGTGCTAAATGGAACTGGCTGGTAAACATTAGTCACAAAAACATGTCAATAAGGCTGCAAAGATTCGAAATGATGGAAAAAATCATGGCCTGCTTTCAAAATAAGTCAGTGAAGGCTTGTAATATATTTTACTTCTAGATTACTCCTTCTAGTTTATGGATTAAAGAAATACAACATTATGGAGTGTAAATATGTTGCTATGGGGAGAACAGGCTGGGTGACTGGTTTCACTGAAGTTCACTGCATATGAAGGAAATACTCCAAGGAAATACTTCAAACAGTTCAATATTTAATGTTGTATATTCAGATTTACTTTCAGAATGTTTTCCTCCATAACATGAAACCAATTTTCTTTTTTTAAAAATCATTGCCAGAGTTGCAAATAAATACAAGTCCCAGGAATCTTCCTGTTCAGAAACTTAACCTCCAAGTTTTTAGTGGTTACTCTCTGTTAATAGAGAATGTACCCCTTCAGTTCACAGCCCTCTAGAGAACATCCTACCAGGCCTTTTTTTCTCAGCATCTTCTACATGCAGTATTCCAGACTGTTTCCACCTAAAAAATACTTTCCTATGCTCTGTGAGAAAGCAGAAGTGATGAAGTGGGGTTGGAATGATTAACTCACACTCCTGAAAGACTGCTGCACCTATGCTTGGCTGTGACAAGTTCAATTAAAAATATTTTGCTTGCAGTTTGGAACACATGCTGGGATTAATTCTAACACACAGAAACAACTTAGATTGTTTGAAAGTCCAACAAACAGACTGCAGAGTACAAATTTTCCAGCACTGCATCCAAGCTTTTTAATGTTAGAGGATTGAGAAGAACATTAGGCTGGAGGGGGGGGATAAAATTATTTCACTGCAGAGGTCTATTAATGTAAAGAAGTAGCTATAATATGATGAGAAGAGTTTGACACCTCCAAATTTACCTCTTTTGGCTGGGAAAACTGTGTCCTTATGGGAGCAAAGGGATCAGCTGGTTCCCTGATGCACATTGACACAGCATGATACTGAACCCGAGCACGGAGCTGCTCTCCACAGCTGCTCCCAGCCAACCTCCTGATAACCCACTCACCCTAACTATCCTCATGGGTCACCACAGTTCACTGCTGAGCTGTGGCAAATAAGGAGGACACTATAACTAAGAACATTAGATCTACACAAATAGCATTTAACTGAAATAGAGAAAAAATCCTCTTACTTAATCCAGTTCATCAGCTCCACAGTGTCTGGGTCATAGAATTCTCTCAGCTCTGATAGTTCATCCATTATTCCTGGCCAGAACTAAAATGGAAACAAAACAGAACAACCTGAAGACATAATGAACAAAACAAGTTTTGGATGCTGAAATAAATTACTTCCTCTTAGCTGACAAACAATCTTGTCCGGCTCATGGGTAAATTGCAAGACACAAGTGTATCTACCCTTCCTAGGAAGGACAGGTGGCTGTCACTGCAGGATAAACACACAGTTTCAGAGTTTGAGATCTGCAGCTCCTGCCAAATGACCAGCAAGACCAGAACTGCCCACTGTCAATGATGACAAGAGAAGGAAAGGCCCCAGGAATTAACATTAAGTTTGGAAAGGAAATTAAAAAAGGTAGGAAATCTGTATCAGAAGTAAAGATTATTAGATGTGCTGCAGATGCTATTAATGGTATTTCAGAAGTCTGAATTAAAAGAGAGCCACTGAAGGCAAAAATATAACTGTGACTGAATGACAACAACCAGTGGACCACTGGGGGAAAGCGTTTCAAAATATACTACAGACAAAGAATACATAAATCGAATCTGGAGGAGAGAAAAACGGATTGAAACTGATTCTGAAAAGCTTAATCCTCCCATCCAAAAAGCTAAGGGAATGATGATTTATTTAAGGGTTTATTGTTTAAGCCAGTGAATATTCCAGGGCAGAAGGGAGCAATTAAGCAAGATAATGACAATGCTAATGACAGATTGCTGTGCATCAGTCTTTACTACAGAGGATGTTATGGTGAAACCTATTCCAAACCTGCTTTCTTGAGATAATAAGGACTGCTGGTTTGAAAACTGAAATGCTACAGAAAAAAAGTCTAAGAAAAACCACCTGATAATCTAAAAAGCCATTAATCATCCCAGTTATATAAAACTCCAAGAGTTCAGAAGGAATTTGAATGTGGTGCTGCTGAGCCCTTTAGCAAACAATGCTTCACTGAAACTGTAATACGTGGCAGGACAGGGGCAGAAGGTGTAACTGGGCCAATTAAGATCTTCACTACTGTAACTGCTTACTTAGAACACTTGTTCAAGTACTCCTGGCATCTCCCAGGTGGAGCCATGACAGCATCACAACCCTGGGGAAGCTTTGGGAAGTACAGCATTACAACTTCTGCTCTTCAGAAGCTCTCCCAGAGATTAATAAATTCAGCTGTTGTGAAAGGAGACTTGGAGTCTCAAAACTAACCAAAATTTCCTCTCTTCATTACTAAACTGCCCTGGATAGTGAAAGCTTCAAGTCCTTCAGGGTGGAGACAGAAGGAATGGGCTCTGCTTTGCTTCTCAGTCAGTGCACTCTGCTCTGTAACCTCCTGAGGAACCAGTGGCACAGCTCCTGGCTCAGTGCTGGGGGGATTCCATGGCACTCACTCTGTAAAGGTGTTTTATGTCACAGTACTGCAAGTTTTGAGCGAGTACAAGCGATTGCCACTGAAGGAAAATTCTGCTTGCAGGGCTTGCTATTACTGAATTGAAAAATTTCCAGGTAGCACTACCTTTGATTAGTAGAACCAAGAGAAAAATAAGAAATTCAGGAGCTCCAAATGCAAGAGAATGACAAATAAAAAGTAATGCATATGAAAATATGGACCAATAACACTGACAGAACTTTGTTTTGTATATCAAGTATATGTCAGACTGAGAAAAAGTCTGGTGACACCAGGAGAGGATAAAAAGAACAAATGGAGCACATCAGGGATGTAACAAACTGCTCAGAAGGGTGAGGGAAATGTGAAAGAGGTTTCCAGCTGGTAACAGTGCTTGTCTCTGGGGTCAAAGTCTTCAGGAAAAGAAACCAGTTGTCAAGTGGCTTAAATTAGCCCTGACCTGAGGCTGTTCAGTACAGCCAAAGACTGCTCAGATCATGGGTATATGCTGCAATATGTGCTGTAATACATGTCCATGTTTGGGGCAAAAGGACTTGGCCACGATGAAGATAAAAATGCAGCTGGAGAAACAACAGGAATAGAGAGTTTACTATTAGAGAGAAACCAAGATTATTTGGCAATCCTTGGAATTAGAACACTCAAGCTCAGGAGCTCACCTTACGTACCAACAATTTATTCAGGAATTATTGACATGCAAACACAAATTGATGAGCACTATTGTGAAGCTAAAATACAAAGAACACAGATAAAGGTGAAATCTATCTACAAAGTGTAAGAAGTGAAACATAAATACTGTTTGGTACTGCTTTATGTATGTGTTGTGTTATCTGCAGCATAAAGTAGGCATGGAAATACTTCAGCATTTTCACTTTATCTGAAAGGTGTTTGCACTGTAATAATGAAGAACACATGTAAACAGGAATACAGATGTCTTACAGGGCTCAAAACATACTGCACCTGAAATCTGAAAAAAACCCAGAATTGTAGCTGCAGCTGCATCTCAATAAATTATTGTTCAAGTGATGTATATAGGGCTGTAGTAACCACATGCTTCAAAAGACGCTTTCATTAGCTTATTCAGGATTACGTTAATAATCCCATGAAAGTCCTATTTTGAGGAACTGCACTGAAGAACAGTTCTTCTGGCAAATGTAACAGATAATGAAACACCAAACTGCCCTCCTACAAATACAAGAAAACCAGCCCTGATAGCCAGTGAACTTTGTGGTGTACAGACTCGTGTCCCTGCAAACTGAGCAGTCAGTGACTGAACAGATAAATTCTTGTCTAGAAAAGAGGAAGATAAGAATTTCTCTGTTCCAAAAATCTCCTTCCACTGTCTGCTTATAAGGTTTTAGAGAGAGAATATAAAACCACATTCTCACAGAAGCAATGGGTACATTATGGATCTCTCTGTAAGAACGCTTGTCTGACCACTGCCAGAGCACCTGGGACAAGAGCCTTGTGGGTCCCTTCCAGTTCAGAATAATCTGTGATTCCCTCAACTCTTTCAGCTTTGCAGAAAAGACTCACAGAGAGATCCTCTCTTCTGGTAGCTCAACTGCAAGAACTGACTCAGGACAAAAAAACACTGAGAGGTGATAAATTTCTTATTCCTACTAAGAAATTTGAAAAATAGTATTTCTAATGTCAATAAAAATTATTTCCTCTGTTTATAAGAAACACGAAAATTATGCTTTTCAGGCAGACTGAGCACAACTAATGACTGCTCTAAAGCCCATGAAATCAGTGGTTTCTGTTGACTTCAGAATTGAATCTGACAGGATTTAGGAACTTTACATCTGCTCATAAAGAGTGAGAGGAAAATTATTCCTAGTGATCTGTCACATTAGACTATCAGAATGTCATGCTCTTGGTCCCCCATGTCAAAAGAAATGGCATTGTTTCTGTCATATTCCGAGATAATGAAAATGGGAAATGACTTCCTAACTGTCACATTACTGGACAAAAAAACGTTCTCTAATAGAACAATATGACAATTTAAGTGGAAAACAGTATATTTTTGCTTTCTGTTTCAGTTTTAGAGGGGGGAACACAATACTGGAGTGAACTGTATTAGCAGCTTTTGTAACTGCTTCACTTTCATTGTTACAGCCCTTTGAACTGAATGAAATGAATCTTGTGTTTTTCTGCAGGAATTATTTAACAGACATATTTTCACCTCAGACTACTGATTGCAGAAACAACTCCTCCATTAAAGCAGACTGAACTTTTTGTCTCTGTGACTACAGATTAAAAAAATGATTTGCCCATTAAATCAGTGTTCTAAATCTCACTGCTATGACAGACTGATAATCTTGTACATGGTATTGATTTAGGTATGTTCTATGCATTTTCATTTAAGTGTTTGACAATAATAATATTCTGTTTCTGGAAAAGACAAGACAAACCAGGTATTTGACTATTTATTAATCATGTACTTTAAAACACAGGAGATGAGGCCCAGCAGTAGAGATTATGATTATTTCTGCTCCTGCAATAAATCATTACACAATGTGACAATCTGCATATTATCCACAACTTGGTAAAAACCAAAAGAGACAACTCCTATTTCCATAATATGATGCATTTAAGTAACACCTGGTACTTACACACACAATCAGACAAATATTTTTATCTATGAGCAAGTAATTTGGATCAAATAAGCCCAACTGATCCTTCACAGACAACTTCAGAGGCATGGAATAAGGAGCTAGCCCAATTTTTAAAATTCCATTACAATTCTTGTATGCAGTTACTAATGAGACAACACCCTTCTGAGACAAAGGAAAAATTTCATGCAACTAAAAAATGCTAAAACATTGAGAAAAAAATTTTCTTACCTTAAATGAAATGTACAGTAATGTAATTATTGGTATAGAATACTTAATCACCTGTGTCTATGAGAAATTGAAAAAAAAATTCGTTATTTTGATGATACATTTAGTAGACTTAATTGTTAATGTATTGATATCTGAAATATTTGACAGGTAGTGGAATTTAAGAGCTAGAATTTTAAGCCCATATTCTGATGATATTTTCAAGTAAAACCCTAATTACAGACACATCACAAAAGATGGATTTATACCTTTAAATCTATATTCTACAAGGTGGAAAACACTGTCATTCAATATAATTGACTGCAAAAGTCTTCTCAGACTGCTGATGATTTCTTAATATGGAGACTTTTTTAGTAAAATTATGGTTATTTTTCATAGCCACATCTATATTGCCATCTAGTGTATTCCAATGGAACTGTTTAATACAGAAACCACCAGAAAATCCCTTTTACTTAGTCAGTGTATACAAACGTGAAGCTGAGATACCTGGTCTGAGAGAACTACAGACAGTGTTGAACCCTGAGCCTTGACTTGGTTTAGATACAGCCCAAAACCCAGTGCATGAAGTGCAGTGAGTACAGTGCTCACCCTCTGGGATGTGTAAAGGTGGAGACACTTCAGGATGGGTTTCCAAACCTCTGCACTGCACAGGCCAAAGGATGCAAAGACACACATGTGGGATGTCCACAGGTACTTCATCCTGGAAGAACACAAGCTTTTCTTGATTATTGGGAGCTCTGCAAAGCTGCTTGTGAGAGCAGTTAATGTCTAGGGAAATTCTGAACACAGTTTCCTTGGACTTCCAGGCCTCTGAAATAACTGAGTACTGAGGACTGACACTGAACTCTGGAGAACATCTCTGTTCCCAAACTTCCATTCTTTATGGCAGAATTTTGGGAAACACATCAGTCTACAAATAGAAACACACCAGGGAGAGGAAAAAAGGTTCATGATCCTATCAGTTTGTGGTCGATGTATTTTACACTCTTATAAAAAATATACTCAATCACCTAAACAAGCTCTTAGCAGAATCAAAAAATATACCTCATTGTGCTTAATGCCAGACATCCAAAGAGAACTGTGTGAACTAAACTGTAGGCAGCATCAGGTTTCAGTGTCACTGTGTATTCTTTCACTTTCTCCTTTAACTGGACTTGATTTGAACCCCTAATTGAAGAAAAAAAAAAAAAGTGTTATATTAAGTTCTGCAGCGTATTTCATATAATTATCTGCATTTTTAAACCTAACCTTTCTGAGGCCAGAAACAACAATCATTGCTATGAGTCCACAATCTTCTACTGTATCTGTGATATAATTTAGTCTGATGCCACCAACTTTATGCAGCATCAGGTATTTCTCTTCACGTGCAGATTTCTGGAAACGCAAAGGGTTTAAATGAGCTGGATTAGAATGAGATAAAATTGTTTACAGCAAGGCAAGCTTGGTTTCTCTTCTTTGGTTTGAAGCATCTACTCCCATGTTCAGAGGGCTTTTGATGAGAGTGAAGAATTTTACTGTGATTTGTGGGGTTGTGCTGGTCTATCTGGATGTTACTAAAGCCATAAATTGGAAGCAGAATTAGAGAAAACGAGCTCTGAAAGGAGTGGTTATTGCTTGAGGTGTCTAGCCTTGTGAATGTATGTGGAGGGCCCTTCAAAAAAAAAAGAAAAAAAGAAGTTGTTTCAGTGTGTGTGTGGGGTTCTCCTGTTTTTTCCAGGGCAGGGGATAAGTGAGATAAATGCATTAAAAATTAGGGATGTGTTCGGTGTTACATCTAAGGTTGCAGGTTTTTAAAGAGGCTGGTTGAATAGTAGCAAAATTATTTACAGATGACTGACATTTGTCAATTACTATTGTAACGTGTAATTGTCATAACATAGTTTTGGAATGTCTTGGATACTCTCCCTTTCTCTTGCTCTCTCTCCTTTCTATCCAGTATTCCCTAAAATCTGTGATAGTGACACAGGTGAGCTGACACTCCTTGAGTTTTTGCCTAATCAAGTTTTATATGATCCCTTCTACCTTCTGCCCAGGTTGCACATGTAAAACTAAGAGTTCCATAATGAACCATTTCTTTTTTTTTTTAATAGCAGTTCTGTCTGATTTTCTTCTGTGTTTTGTGGATACCTCAGAATCCCACAGATGAGCTCTGGGAACTGCCAGCAGTGATGCACAATTACAGCTCCTGCTCCTTCACACAGATCACAAAGCTCAGCACAGACTATCCCAGCTCATTCTTGGGCAGTTTGAGGGTAACACCTGGGAAATCTGTGATTTGAAGTGCTTTGCCCAGGGAAAATGGGATGAACTAAAGAAACATTGTTTTAGACAAAGACATCCTTCCCCTGCTTTCCCTCATGCCCAAAAAAACAACCAACGCTATACATACTGCAAAGTTTCAACAGCAAAGAATTTAAGTGAATCTAGGGAAGCATGCTCCTTTGTTTACATTCTAGCTTCAATAGGAAGTTATCTGCCTGATTTCTCTATCATACACCCCACTCCTCAGTAGCTGTGCAAAGCAATCCTGTATTTGCTGCTGTGTTCACCTGTCAGTTCTTCAGCCAGCTGAAGAAAATAAAATTGATAAAAATGTGAATTATCTTAAAACTGTATTCACCTGAGGTTCCGAAAGGCAACAATTACAGCTGCTACTGTCAGAAGGAAGAGAACAAATCCATAGATGTAAAAAAGTAATGTACTGGAGAGTCTTGAGAAAGTATTTATAGGTAGTAAACCAAAGGCTTCTTCACAAAGATACAGGTTAGCATCAAAATCTCTAAAAAAAAAAATAAACACCTTTGTCCATCATGTATTTCATCACTTGATGTCAAAAAAGGATCAAAGTTTCCTTTTTTCCTCACGAAATTATAAAGTCACAGTTGTACAGATTATTCTTAGGGCAAGTATGACATGAGGTAAAACTCTGTGATTTATTACACACATGTGAAATAAGAACAACATAAAGGCTTCAATTAAAGATGTCAAACAAAAAAGCAAAACTGCAGCTAAATCGTACCTTGTCGCTCCAAATCCAAATTTTGCTTTCAGGAATTTGAATATATGCTCATCTGACTCAAGATTAAGAATTTTCTACAAAGTGGGGAAAGAGAAAGAGAATTATATTTTAAATATCAATAATGTCACATAGTAAACAGCTTTTTTCTTCATTTAAACATAACTGTAAAGTGACACAGGCTTACTAAGATGGGTGCTTCGCAATCAAAGAAGCATTCAGTTTTAACTGCAATCATTGAAAAGAAAATTCAGTGAAAAACTTCACAAATGCTCAATAGTACAGATCTACAACTGATATAAGATTACACGTGAGCTTCAAGTTAACACCAATTATTTGGTGTCAATTTATGAAGTTTTGAAATCCATGTATCCAAGATTAGCATAAGGATCTTTAATTTCTAAAATGCAGTTTCTGAGATGCAGAGAAATCTCAATGCAGTTTTTATTTAATGATAGTTAACAAATAGCTTTTAACATAATACAATGTGTAATTTTTTATACTAAAAATTATTTGCCTACCTTAATGAATTTATTTATTAGAAGAGTCAAGCACAAGACTAGTAGAACATGGAGGATAAGTTTCCCAAGCCTATTAAGCAAGCCACCCTTTTTTAGGTTTTTCTACAAAGAAGAAAATATTAGTATTTCAGTCCCCCCTTTTTCTTTTAATGTATTGGAACAAAAGCATCACAGGCTATTTGAAACATACATCTGATTTGCTAGTCCTGAGCAGCACCAAATTTGTATTAGAGTCATGTAAGCAAAAATGGATACAGAACCATGTACCCAGAATAAAGATGTACTTCTTGCACAAAACTGAAGGGACAATGTAATAAAAGCTTTGATTTGGAGGAGTTTTGGAAGCAGACAAACAGCCTTTCTTTGGCAGCAGCCCTACTGCACTTACAGAGCTTATTCCCAAATTTCCACAATATTGTGTGCCTTTTGAAATACCTACTCATTACACCTTTTACCTAAACACAGCAAAGGTATCTTCTGGCTCAGCCACCTGATAGGATTTTGAGCCATTTTCCCGTTACAAGCTCCAGATCCAGATGATGCTCCTATTCCCACAGACAAGTGGGAAAAGGAGCAGGCAATAGGAATGGTCCTGTAAAGTCCTTTATTGTGGTCAGAGGCTGTCACCAATGCCGGAATCAGAAAAAACAGAACTGTAACTACAATAAATAAACCCCAATCTTTGAAAGAAACAAAGGATTTCAGGAAGCTGAGCTCAACATGAGCCTAGTTGTCCTTGTTGTTACTAGGATTATTTTGGCATATCCATAAATTCAAACCAAGTCCTGCTGAAACAGGTGTAAAGTCCATTTATATATATTATTTTTCTCAGGATCCAAATTGCAGCTTGCACAATCATTAATGTTAATAGCAATCATGGAATTATGATGTCTGATGTGCTTGGTTAAGCTGCAGTTAGTGTAATGGAATTCATTATTTGATCAGGCAATGTTTGGGTTGCTGTATGCTATAGTAATTCCTCTAATTAGTATCAGTAAATGAAAATTATAATGCATCTAAATGACTCATTCACATACACACACACACACATATATATAAATAAATACTCTTTATTTAGTACTACAGAAATATTTTGGTACTTACCTGAATTGTTCTTGCTATTAAGACAGAAACATTAAAACTTATAAGTAATGATCCAAGAATCATAGAATTAAAGAACTGTAGGACACAGACCAGCAGTAATCCAGAAATCTGAATGATATAGAGCCATGTAACCTGAAACAATAATGAGATTTTTATGTCTACAAAACTTTACAGTCATAGCTGCTTTTCACTGAATAGGCTTTTTAATTTATTTCAACATCAATTATTTTTGCAAAGAATGCATCATGTTGCAGTAAATCATTACATTTAAAGCTGTTACTGTATCCTTTTTATATTTATGTCCTGGATTACTTAGGTTAATATTTTATGCCCATTTTATACTTAAGGAAGCCTGATCCTGTAATCAAGCAGATAAATAACTGCAGTGTGAGGAAAATATTACCTAATATTTGGAAGATGTTTTTATTTTCTTTAGTCCAAGAAGAGTTTCTGTAGCCTGTGATGTGTTTATGACTGAAGAGTTATAGCTCAGCGCAGTTCAGCAACCAAATATCACCTGCCTTCTCAAACTGTTCAGTGAGAGTTCAGTATAATCCCTTTCAGGTTATGCTAAACTCTTATCAGTGTGCAGGTCAATGTAAATACTAAACCCCAGCTGATTTTCTAACACAGTGGTACCAAAACACACATTTTACCTCATACAAAGATCCCAAGTTCAGTCTTGCATTATAGCAGTGGTGTAAATCAGTATCAAAGAGCCCAACAAACTCCAACAGTTCTAAGTAGTGCTTTTTTGAAAATGAGTACAGACATAGAGGTGTGATAAGTCTGTTTTGGAATAACTCAGGATGAAGCTGGTAATTTGCTAACTTTTAAGGTAGCTGATCAGCCACATTAAATGTTGACATCAGCTTGGAACTGCAGACATAATGAAGAGTTCAGAAACTTAAGTAAGCCACATTTATCTTGATATGCAGGCACCATACTCATATTCCGTTAAATTAATACAATCAGTAAAGGTCAAGCCTGCTTCAAATTTAAAATGAATTTACATTAATTACTCTTCATCCTCCTGTAACCTTTCCTAAAGTTAGAACCTTTTTCAGCCAGTGCAAGCTTTCACGATGCCTAAAATGATCTTGGTAGAATTTCACAGCAACGATAATGTCAAGGATAGTGTTTTCATCTTCTGCAGTACATTTCTGTTTTGTAAGATTGACTGTCAATGACCCCTGACCTTCTCAATAAGACTTGTTTTATTTTCTGGCTCATCCAGCTCAGCAACACAGCAGGGGCAGTGCTGTTATTTCATGGTGAATGTCAATGCAGCCAAGACAACTGCTTCTCCCCAGCAACCTGGTGCTCTGCATCCTCCTCCTGTGTACAGAGCTTGGCCCTCACTGCCAAATGAGGATGCACAATGCTCGAGGCAAAACCATACAACCATACACTGCTTTGACTTCAGCTTACACAAAGATTTCCACTGGTACTTTTTTCTTCTGGCAACTTCAAGAGGCCATGCTAAATCTGTGGTATCAGATCAACTGTTAAGATGGTGTTTAGAAGTGTCAAACAGTGTCTAAACAAAATTAGACAAAAATTCAATAGACATGAACTACGTTAAAGTGAACAGAAATCAGAAATGGTGGTGTTTTCATCATTCACTTTTGCACTTGCAGGGTATATACACTGTGATTACTTCAAAGCACATCCAGGCCGCTGGTTAGGAAAACATCTTCAAAACTGTTGGCTTTATGAAGGCAAAGAAACAAAAGAAGGTTGTTTCCAAAGAGGAAGTTACCTTTGCTGTGGGAAGCATGTCCAAGCAGTCAAGTATGAAAAATGCCAATGCTTGTATCAGCATCATAAACTGGTTAAATTGCCAGGTCAGGCTAAAGAGAAATGTTGCTATGAATACAGCCACGAGGGTGAACCTCTGGAAGGAGGGAAGAAAGTTTTCTTTTACTTTATAGTTTCCTTTGTTAAAACACAAAAAAATGAAGCAAAGGACACCAAACACACCCAACCAAAGGCCACCTTAATCTGCTTGTATTCTAAAACCATTTTTAAGACACAGAATTTTCCAACACACTTAACAGCTTGGAGGATAATATACATTTTATTAGAGTTACAAATTCTTGACTTGTGCCTGTGTTTTACCACTGGAATACCATTTGTAAGAAGACAGTGAGATCTCAGACAGTTTCAGTCCCCAGATTAAAATGCAATACCTGGTTTATGGTGGTATAAATAGCACTGATCATGAAGAGTAGTAACTTAAGAACTGTTGGTCAAAGAAACTGTATCACTCATTTGCTTTAATTCTTGCAGATCAGTTTTCTGTTACCCAGTTTATTGTGTCATACTTGTCAGAAATACTCACTTCTTGGGCAGGCTGTAAATGAGTTTTGAGTAGGTATGTGATGGCTGCTATCTGAACAGCAAAGAATGGCAGTGCCCAGTTCTCCCTTAAAGGAATGGTGAATTCTACCCTTGTAGTATCTACTCTGTACAAAACAGAGAGCAAACAAAAATCAAGCAAACACTTGGTGACAGAGAGCTTGCAATGACAGGCTATTTTAACTTTTTATTTTATCTTTGTGCTATTTTAACTCCTTATTCATAAAAATGGAGGTTCTACACTCCAGTTCCTTCAACACACCTGGCTCTGAAAATAAATCACTATGAAGGCTCTGCAAGTTATCCACTGTTTCTGCATCTCAAATTATGTACTTCAGCTTCACTAACTGTAAAAAAAATATACCATGAATTACATCTCACTTATGAAGAACAGCTTGGGTAACTTAGAAATGACAAATACCCCCAAACTAAAAGCACTACCAAAATTCAGCTTGTGGATTTCCACACCACAGGTCATTTAACTTCATTTTTTGGTTTGCAAATGCACATATAAGAATATCAACAGAATATAATTTTCACTGTGATCCCAATGACTTGAGCTTAAATACAGTTTAATTGCTTATGAACTTTTGGTCATTTTTTGAAGCTTTTGAACATAAGAAGTATGTGATGGAAGAATTCTCTAAAGAACAGTCATTTGCAAAACCTGATTTAAAAGTTAAAACCAAAGAATAATGCTCTTTTTCCTAGTGTAGAGAAAATATTTGCTAAAAAGGCAAATAAGCAACATATCTGTGACATTCTTAGCTGGAGGAAGAACATGTCTAAATGGAGTTATTCAGCAGCCTCAGATGTAATTCATCTGGACAGAAAGTCTTTATCCAAATCCATGCACTTATTATATTGCATAAAGGAAACAAGCTCTCATTGTTCACCAATTATTAGAAAGATGGACAAATTTGCTCCAACTAGTCTGTAAACAGAGGAGATGACCTCATGAAAGAAACATGTGAAATACTGTACATTGCATGTGGCTTTTAATTACTTTCATATTTGGAGAAAGAAACATCTTGCCTCCATACACGTGTAATTATTCTGTAGTGGATGTGCTTGCAGATAAATTCCTTTAGAGCTGCTCATTAACATATCAAACATTTCTGGTAGAATCAAGACTGTACTTTTATTTTCTTGAGCAATTTACAGGTAACAGCCAATGTCACCAGTCTTAGCTTCATGCCAGCAGCTTATTAATTCTGGCATAAAGCCAGTTCTTAATTTTTTATCTCCAAACTGATAATTCTTCAACTGATAAAGCACTAGAACATCTCAATCACTATGTTTTTTCTCTGAGGCTTAATGCAGGAGATGACTACAGGAATAAGGGGAGAAAGGAGCTGAATTTCAGAAGAACTGAGGTGGTGGAAGGAACCCCTGGAGGCAGGTGTGGGACAGTGAGGAGAACCTGAAGGGCTTTCATGCAGGTGTCTTTAACACCCGAGAGATCCTAGGCTGGAGAAGACAGGGTATATCAGCTGGAGCTCCAGACACATCTGAAAGATGTAGTCTACTTTTGGAGACCAATTTAAGACACAATTTTCTACTCAAACTTCCTAAACCTTTAAAAACCCAGTCTGATACATCAGCTCATTTCTGATTATTTTCTAATTATTTTTTGTTATTTAAACCTTTTTTTTTTTTCTTCATTTTCTGGCTAATTGGAGAGAGGCCTTACAGTTTGATATTTTGTCCAATTAATCATGCAGTTAAAGCTTCAATGCCTTACCTTTGAAACTAGGTACAATTTTAGAAAGATTGAATGTTTAATCTCACTTACCTGTTTGTAATATACCAGCAAGCTGCCAACAACCCTGAAAGCCATGTTCCACTAAGAAGCCAGCTTGTTACATACAGAGCAATGACATAAACTGCCTGAAGTCCAAACAAAGTGTAGATATAAAAATAAACAGGCTCTAGGTATTGCTGTAAAACAAGAATACTGATGTTGACATTAAAACACTCATGGGAGGGGGATTATACTTAGTATGAATTAGGTTTCGCTTTTACAAATTAAAAAGGTATCAGGAATATTTCTAATTAGAAAATATCTACAAAGGGGAGCTATGATTCACTGCAATCTTCATAACGCACTTACAATCTAAAGCCATAAATAAATGCCTACCTGAATTGGAAGAATCCTATACAGAATGCTGAGAAACACCTCCTGGTAAACATTCATTCTTTCAAGTATGTTAATTGTCCTCACAGATTCAGTTTTATTGTCATATACTAAACCATGTAAACCTTAATGATAAAGAGAAATTGAAATAGGAGATTGTCATTTTCCCCCTCCATCTTCATTTGAACAGTGAATAACTTTTTCAAAGGTATTTTAGGATCTCTCATCAGAAACTGTAAACTTTGAGTCAATGATTCAGAACATATTACCTCTGAATCAACATGACCTTCTGAGGTCTTCAGCTTCCCTGCTTCAAATGTGACTCACAGTGCTAATTCAAGTACTATATATTTAGTAGTGTATAAAGTGTTTATTTCTATACTTCCATCCCCAGCATAGAATCTGTGATACATTCTTGATCCTGAGAACTGTTCTTGGCACTACTTCAATCACAGGTGAAGTTAATACCAAAAAATGCATAGTATAGGCAAAATTGCTAGGGAAGCAACAGCTAAATATCCAGAAAACACGAGACTATCTGAGAAAATCCCATCACTGTATATGATTTCCTTGGAAGCTGCTCCTTGTGTCACTTACTGTCCAGGAATACAGCAAAAAACATTGCCCCTTCCCAGAAACAGCTCATAGCTCAAATTAAGCAGAAGAATAAAAAATGAAAGTAATAAACTGAATAAACCAGCAAGCTGAAACCTTATCAGATATGAAAGCCGTCCCTCAAAGTGATCACCTTCATCAGCACGTGAAGGTGTGGCACAGAAACCAATGCATCATTGTGAAGTTTTATTATGTCCATAACTTAGGGGCTCCCTGGCACAGAAACAGAATAAATCTGTCTCCAGTACAAATGTTACACTATCTTTCATAGTTGTGGTATACCTTGTTCTCAGTTATATTTGAAAAAAACCCCAACCAAACCTACAAATAGTCAGCTGCAAAACTTACTTTACAGTTTACAATACCTTGCTGTATGGAAGCAGCCTGAATCATCTGTTTGTAGTAGGAATAATAAAGTCCACACTCAGTTCTGAATGAAATTTCTCTTTCAACCTCCTGCAAGGGAAGGTGAACAGTAAATTCACTTTCTATTTGCTTTTCACCATCATCCAAAGCTGCCTTCAACTGCAATTCCTGCTGCACCAGAGAAACTGACCTCCAGAGAGGCTTCAGTCTTTGGGTTTTATATTCTGAACAACTTAATTCAACTAAAGGTAAACATACATGGACAAACTAGGGTGGGAGGCAAATGGCTGGGGTGTAAACCACTCTTAACTGGGGAAATGTACAGGCTTTTTGTGATTCTGATATGCTGCTTGGCAATATTCTAGGTATCTCACTATTTTTTTGTAATATGACAAGCTCAGATTGGAACAGTGGCCCACAGCTGGACTGTAAAGCTGCTTATCTTTGCTTTGTGCATTTAACCATTTCTCCCAGATGTAGTTATCCCATTGTGTTCCATGGCTTTGCCAGCTCAAGGCTCAATTAATTCAGTGTATTATGTGGGGGCTGCACCATAGTGCCAGGGATATTTCAGCTCGTAGGGGATGCTGCTGCCCACTTATTCAACACTGTTTCTTGCAGAAAGCCAGCTGTCATTGCTCTCATTCCTAACTTACAAGTGAAAGAAAAGACACTCTTTACTTGGCTCTAGGGCTAGGTGAACATCTTACTTCTAATTAAAAATATTCAAATTATTTAAACTAGGTTCACTTCAAACCAGATACATGTCAAATGATGCTTTTTTTCTCGGCTGATATTGCAGCAGATGGAATCTAGTAAGATCTGAAAGCTCTTTGCTTTGGATTGCATTTCCTTTTGTTACTTCATTAGTTGTGAGCACCTAATGAAATTTAACAAATCCACAGCTTTGGGCAACCACATGAAAACAAAGATGGCATGAACAACCAATCTGATGAGAACTAACATTTGTCTTATACAGAATTGTTCTATGAGTAGTGATCTTCTAGTAGTTTGCATAACATCCCAGCAAAACGTATCCCCTAAGCAGTAAGTTAGAAAAGGTCTCTATCCAGTTAGAAGAAGTTTATACTGAGATTTGAAAATCCAGTGAAATCCCTGGATTTGGTATACGCAAGTCCCTAAAAATTTGTGTGATTTATCAAAATAACCTTATAAATTCATCTTTCTGTACAAAATGTTACTGAAATAACAGAATATTACTTTTACAGAGACTTTTATGAATGCCATTCTTGCTAATGAAAATTTGCACGGAACCCCAAGACTTTAAACTTTCATATACAGTCCCAACTCTTATGCTGGAGTAGAATCAATTCTATTTCAGAGCTAACAAAGCTTGACAAAAAATCATGTTCTTCTCTCTTCTACTGCCCAGTACGGGTTCTTATCTCAACGCATGTGTTTTATTGAAGTCAATTGTTGACAAACCAATAATAGTTCTGGTCTGAGAAAGGCAACAGATAAAACCACAAGTGATTCAAATTAAGTTCACAATTAAACTCTCCAGCTGCCCTGTGACATAAATCATCATCATACCAAAAGCCACACACTTAGCAAAATGAGAGTGCTGGATTTTGAACAACCCCTAGTTTACAATTCATCACTACTGAAAAGTTTTCTAATACCAAAAAGTAGACTGACTCTTAAATGCTCATAAAAAAAAAAAAAGGAATGCCAACATTTGGAATTTATTAAGGGGGAGAGAGGAGTCACAGAGGGGGATCTAATTAGCAAAAATGCATTCAAACATGATTAATTTGTAATCCTGGCACCAGCTGTATTCAACCAAATGCTATACTTTATGAGACAAACACTAGTGAGTTTTACATCTGTTTCATGCTAAGATAACATCTGTTTAGTCACTCAAAATACTTTTCCAGTTCTACAGCAATTTATACTTTTCCTAGCATTCCATGTCAATAAAAACATACAGACTTATGGGTAAACATTGTGAGAGCACATGCTTATCTGTTTGTATATTCACTTTGTGAGGTTGTAACAAAGAAGTTATCACTGTTCCAAGGGAAAAATAAAGAATATTGCCCTCTGGGACACACATAGAACTGCTTATTACTGCAATTTATGCCATTGTATCCTAATAATAATATTAAGCACTCACAATCAAATACAAAGGATTTTCTCTCAAGGGCAGTGCAAAATTTTAGAGCTTATGATTCCTTAAACTCCGTAAGCAAGTCCTTCAGAATGCTGAGCAAGCAGCAAAGTCTGAGTTGAGTTTTTCTATAAATAATAAGCATAAATAAAGCTCCAATTACTTTTCTTTTTTTTGAGATAGCTAAAGCAAAATTTGTGTAATTGAAACTATTTATTAGTTTTTCATTTTAAGACCAGGAAGATTTGAAAATTTTCTCAAGTGTACAAGTGGAAACTCAACACACAGAGCTGCTGTCAGTGCTCCCAGCTGAGAACAACTTCAGCAAATGTATTAAACCCTTGGACAGCTCTCCTGGCTGGTTAACCTCAAGCCCATCTGTTTGAGTGGCATGTTCCAGATCGGATCTGACCCAGATCAAAGTACCCCTAACACTCAACAGGCACTTCTGTGGAAAAGCTTTGCCAAAATCTGGATGCTCCCCTTCACGCCTGAACATTCACTTTGTACAGCTCTCATTCCCTGTTTCCCTGCTTTTCATCACAGAATCATTGAGTGTTGGGGCTGGAAGGGACCTTAAAGCCCATCCAGAGCCACCCCCTGCATTGTCCCAGGCTGCTCCAAACCCCAGTGCCTAACCTGGTCTTGGACACTTCCAGGGACCCAGGGGCAGCCACAGCTTCTCTGGGCAATAACCTTTGGTTTGTACTCAAAATGTAAAAAAGGAAAATATGAGCACTTCACAGACTAAATCCTGACATTCTTACCCTGAAATACTTACAATCTTATATTTTCATTCTTGACTTCCTGCAAGCAGCAGTTTTCTTAAAGGAAAAATCAATAGCAATATCTAAATGCTTACTCAGAAGGGGTGAAGAAGAAACGAATGCTCTGAAGTTTATCTGTTTTTCTTACAGTATTAATTTGCTATGTGGCCTTGGCTCATTCCTGTTCAAAGTTTCTTCAGAATTTGCAGTTGAACAAGGAATGCAATGGCTGACAGGAGAGGTGGCCCCCCATTCTGTTATTTGTATAACAGATTTTGCTCCTAAAAGATGCTACACTGGAGGGGCAGCCACTAAACTGCTACTGAAAATCACTGAAAATAGAGAAGCCATTTCAGATGTGTTATGCCAGAACATTTACAGAAAACTGAGAAAGGATTTTTGGATAAGAAATCTGTTTTGACTTCAACCATCACAAATAGAAATGTTTGTTGGTTTAACGTATATGAGAAGGGATTCAAAATATTTTCTTCAAAATTATTTGATCAAGATAAGTGATTATAACCTGTGATCCCTGCTGGAAGGGGACACAAACAAAGCTTCTGACTACGTGTTATGATATGCTGAATTTTTTTTTTTTTTTTTTTGTTGGTCATTCTTTCAGGAAGTCTTGAAATAAATAAAAAAGGAGCAACTGTGTACCTCCTTCATTGCATAAACCACTCTTCAAGATGTGCTCCTCCAGTTTTTCTGGTAAGAAAACAATTGCACATCTTTCTCCTGCGACCATGGCTAACTGATAGTAGCAAGCACATTTACCAGCAAACAAGAACAAGACTGCACACAGAGCAGCAGCTGAAATCAATGCACTGTTGAAAGCCATATTCAAAATACAGCAAAACAGTTTAATAACGACCAGACAGTTTTTCTACTTGGGTGAACCATTGCTGGAAGACACCCAAAACTGAACTGGCTTTCAATGAATTGCAATTGAAATTACAGAAAGGTAATCACTGCAAGTGCATGTGCAAGTCCTGACTCCAATTATTTAGGAGTTAGGAATCATGACTTTGCATAATAAACTCTTTTTACTTCCAATTTTTAGGGTTGAGTACAACTGCATACTTTTAAAATATGCAGTTGTGGTATTCATGTATCAGTAGAACCTTCAGAACAAAAATTCCAGCTTTTGTACCTAAAAGGTGCAGGTAAAATTATCTGCCTGGTGCAAAAGCATCAGAAAAACACTGCAGGTCTTCAAATAGAAGAGTACCTTCATATAAAAGAAGACAGAACAGGTCTCCCATTACAACTCTTATTAATTCAGTTGCTACACAGACCCTTCTGGGCATGAATTCTTATCATCTGACTAATTGGGGAAGGGAATAAAGTTCATGGGAATAATATACTGTTATGTAATTTTTGTATCAGATTTCAGCAACATAAATCTTCAAATTTGCCCCACTTACAGCCAATTCTGGGTGACTGAAGTCAGTAGTTTAAAATATATGGAAATAGAACTGATTTAGATTTTTTTTCTATGCTGCAAAGCAGTGGTGATGCTCTACTGTATTTCAGAGGCATGGGGGTTAATAAAACATTGAATGTTCACCTGTAATGCATCCATTTACACTGTTATGTTTAATGAAAATATAATGAAATGAGATCACCTCTGCATTTCACTAAGCAAGGCATGCAATACTTGTGGAGCAAGGATTAGACTACAGCTCTCCCAAGAATCTGAGCAGGGGTATGAACTAAAAACTTAAGTCTTTTCAAACTTTTGGAAAGTTATTACCTGCAAAAATATATGCTTTGGCCAAACTATAAAATGTCAGAGGAAAAAACCTCAAGTTTTCCACTTATTTTCCATGTAATTTTTGAGGGTCTTATCTTAGTATATAGTATGTGCTGTAATGAAAAGATAAGCCAACTCAGAAGTGCTGGAAAACATGTACCTACCCCTGGAGAGACCACACTCCTACACACAGGCACAGAGACATCTGTGCATTGTTTCACAGATATTGGGATGAGCCCTCCTGCCTCAGCTTTGCAGGAACTTTCAGATTCTTCACATGCAGCCCTCTCTTCCCACACTACTCCTAAAGTAGTGTTTTGTTTAAAATGAGCACTGTAGCCACATGCATGCTCTGGTGGGGATCACATCCCACTGAAGAAGGGACACTGTGAAACCAGAGTGGCTGCAGCTCTTTCTCCTTTACCCTGCTGGTAAGATGAACTTACTGCTTTTTAGACTCTTTCTATCAAACTGGCTGAAACTGCTCTTGTTGCACTGTTACCAGCTATCAATCACCTCCATGGGGTGAAATAACAACCACAGAGACAACAGAATTCAGACTCCAAAAAACTAGAAGGGTTTATTTCAGTTTTGATATCTAGTGGCATTCTAGTGTACTTAAAAAGAAAACAATAATTATCAAATACAACAACTGGTTCACCCATTGAGGGGACAAGTTAATTACAACTACAGAATTGCTTATTTCAGTGACCTTAGTGTTCCTCTGGGTCAGTCTAACAGAATAAAAAAAGACGTAACCATTATGTTCATACACTGCCACAAACCCATGCCTGCTTGTGCTTTGAAATATACAACACCTTGAAATTACTCACAACTTGCTTCTGGAAGGAAAAGGCAAAGCCAAAGTGTACCTTCAATATACTGTGTACAATCTCTATATAATCAAGGGAAGATAAGGGTGGGCACAACATAGTATTATATGTGTAATACAACAGCAATTGTTGCAGTAAATGCAAATTATTTGTATTAGGGGAATAGAAATGTTTCTGGGCCACAAAAAGTGCATAGCATAGAAAAGACATATTGCAAGGCAAGTATTCCAGTTAAATATATGTACTCTTTGAACAACACAATACACAGACCTAGCAGAATGGATTTTAGGCATTTGAAAGGGAAATGACTCACCTGTTCTTTTCTCTGGTTAAATTTAGCTGTGGGTACAGCTCCATTATTTTCTCTGCAGTGATTCTATGAAAAAACTAGTCAGCCTGGGAATGGTTGGGTTTACATTAGTGAATGGCAGAAATATGTTTTGAGGTTTGCACATTTAGGATGTGCAAAAAACTATATAAAACGAGTACTGAATACCAAGAGACTGTCCCTAAACTGTATTACAGTATCACAGTGTAAATACAATTCAAAACTGTGTGCCAGGATTCTGCATATTGGTTTTTTTAACTGTTGGTTTTTAATTTTAGATGGCTTTAGATAAAAGTAAGATGATTACAGAAAAACATACAGTAAAATGCTGAAATTCTATTATAGATAAAGATCAATTTTTGGAAGAACCATAGCTACAATTCAGACAGGAGCCCTCTAGCAATATTTTTAGAGAAAAAATTGGGGACAGGTATTTATAGAACTGATGAAGTATGGTAGGAAGGGAAGCACAGCTTTTTTAAACTGAATTTTTAAAAATGAAATATTCTGGTGTTGAACAGGTTACAAGACAATAATAAAATAAACAAAAAAATTTCAACTAATGCTCATATTAATGCTCCTTAAAACTACTGAGAAACTAGGAAAATTATTGTTACCTTGATATTGGAAAACCACAGGTCATTTTCATGCAGTGTAGCCACATAAACAGAAGTAAGAAGTCCAACAGAGATGGCAACAATTCCACCAACAGTTACTGAGAGTATGTTCCACAGTTTTCCACCTGGAGGAACTTGGAAGAAAAATATTTCAGTCTGTAACTGTGAAACACATTATTGAACCCATAGGGATTTCAGAAGCCATTTATCCATTGCCTATGCTAGTACAATTTACATTCTGCAGGTAACAGGACACCTGGTTTTAACACATCTTTATGGAGATGTGGTTTTTATTTTCTAACATAGGAAAATCAAAGTATCTTATTTACATGCAAAGAGAAAGAAAGTGTGCCTTAATTGGTATGCTTTAAATTTTAGAACACCAGGATCCTATACAAGTTTAGTTCAATGCCATAACTAATTTGTAAATCTGAATTGGAATATCCTCCAGAACTTTTTAAATTCAAGCAATATAGGATGACTGATAACAAAGCAAGAAATTCACATCTCCTTCACAGGTCTAAAAATAGCTGCCTTTTTTGGGGGGGTTTGCTCAGTTTTTGTAAAAAAACAACAGTGAAGGTTCAGAAGCCTCACTGAATAGCCACAAAGAGACTGAAGAGCAGCCAAAACAGCCTTTGATGATGGTGCCATGCTCTGAATTGCAGATGCTCCTGCTGCCACGGGAGCAGGGTCAGGGGTGGGACAATGGCAAAGGAGGGATGTGCTCTGACCTCCAGGCCTCCACTGTGCACCCACATCCCTGGCACTTGGGTTTGTTGGTGCTTTTGGACTGCCAAGGTTTAATATGCACTACTGATTTGGAATTGTATCTTTGAAATGGCTATTTTATACTGCGTGACATCTGCTTAAGGGTTCCATCTGGGCAATTCCATGGACCTGAGGGCTGTGCTGCAGGAGAACTATGACCACTTGCCCTTTTTGTATATAGCCTAAGAGTGTGCAGAAACACCAATGCAACTCTCCTTTCATCTGCCCAAATGCAGAGAAACATTTAGAATTTAGATCAAAATGGCCCTTAAAATAAGTAATCTAAAAATCCCACAAAAAACAAGCAACTTTGTCAGCTCTAAAGCTGTAATTCAATACAAAAATGCTGCCAGAATTCCACTATTTAAACAGACCCTAGAATTAAGACACTTAATGACTCTCTTTTTAAATTTACCTAACCAGTGTGCTATAAATTAAAAAGCAAAAGTTTGCAGTTAAATTCAGATTTTATATGCAACCTGCCTGTTTCTAACTACATTTCATCAGTTGTCTTCAAATCCTTTTACGTTACCAATGATTTGGACCGGGATTCTTTCAAGAACTTTGGATGGCTACATACAACCTGACAGCGTGTCACCCATAATAAACTGAAAAAAATTGTTCTCACCAATTCAAATTAGGATCTTAAAACAGAGATAAGTCTAACATGCAGCAATCTGCATGAGACCCTCTGTCGCATCCAATTAGTTTTGGTGATATTCAAGTTGGAAATGCATTTGGCACAAACCTAGTTCTGTACTTAGGCCAGAACAAAACCAAAACACTGCTACACAGCCATAATGTCACTTTGTTTTTCATTACCCACCAGGCGGAATTTTCCCATCAGGCTTCACGTTTGTCTCCTCTGAAGGGAGATCTTCAGCTGCTTCTGTGCCTTTTCCAACCCTTCTCTGTCTTACGGTTGTCATGGTGTCAGTCACTTTAATTCATTATTCTTCAGCCTCACTCCTAAATGGACACACACAAGCAATGCATCTTCCTACCTGAACAGTCACTTGATACACTATGAAATATGTGAAAATAAAACCACTTCTTACTGACATCACAGACTTTGACTTCTAGAACTCTACTGTACATAAAGTCTATCTTATCAAAATGCAGTGCTTTTATCAAATTGCAATTTTTTTTCTTTAAATCTCTACCACTCAGCAAGTATAGAAAACATCTTAGAACCATAAAGACTAACATTTACCATTTCACATACTCTTGAACAGGTATTCAGAATTATTATTTTGGCTTCCCTCACTTTTTTAGCCCTTGACTTAAAATGCACACCAGGTTCGCCATTTTTAAAAAGCCCAAGCTCTTCAAAGAAAAATTAGTCTTTTCAGAGTATTTTAGTTGGGTGCCTAAAATATGAAGCCACTCATTTAAATCCTGGCTTTCAGGAAAACCCCAAATAAGGGGGTCAAAATATGTAAAAAATATGCCAGAGAACACTTGTGTTATAAAAAAATAGAGAGAGCATTAAAAGAATACTTTATGTTTTATACACCATAGAATTTGAGAACATCAGAAGACAAAAAGCTCAGGCAGTCATTGCCCTGTCAGCTGCCAGGTGCCCCAGCTCTGGGAGCACAGTCCGTGCACAGACCTGCACCTGGCAGTGCCATCCCAGCCCGGGGCATTGCTCCCATTCTACCCCTGAAAGTGCCACCCCACCCCGGGGCACTGCTCCCACGCTGCCCCGGGCAGTGCCATCCATCCTGGGGCACAAATCGCTCCCTCCCAGCGCACAGCGGTTCCTGTGCTCCCCGGTGTAACCGGCTGTTGCTGGCAGCGCTGCGGGAACACGCCTCAGCCACACAACTTTGTTTAAAGCTTTTGCAGCGGATTAGCTTCGCCTCCTCCTCACGCACCTGGGAAAACAGGGGGAAGTACGCGAGCTCACGCTTTGGAGGAGCCGGTTTGTAGCACACCTGACAATTAATTAACAAAGGCAAGATGCTCATCCCCACCCCGCTCGCTGCNCTCCCCCGGCCCCGCACCCCGGTACCTGCGGCCGCTGCTGCCGGCGCTGCCGGGAGCCGCCCGGGCCCCGCCGCGGGCAGGGACGGGGACAGGGGAAGGGAAGGGGAAGGGAAAGGAAAGGGGAAGGGGCGGGCACGGTAGCGGGTGCTC
>VXBU01013907.1:490606-514707 GCA_013400315.1 Bombycilla garrulus | reverse complement strand
GGTTGAGCTCCCCGGGGCGGGCGTGCGGCGGAAATCCGGCACAGTTCGATCCGTACATCCCTGCTGCGAACGGGCTGTGGGGCCGGGAGCGAGGCCCGCTCCCCAGGAGGGGCGAACTATCCCGCCCGCCTTCAGCCGGCGGGAAGGATGCTTCTCTAAAATAGTGCCCTGGAATTTATCTGTAGCGTTTTTCAAATATATTTCTCCCACCCGCCATAGTACCATATATGTGTGATTATAAAATTGAAATTAGAGCTGAGTGTTCTGTTCAACGCCTTATAAGCTCCACTGTATTTCCTGCTTAACTGCACCATAAACGTTTAAAGGGGGAGAAGACCTTTTGTAGCTGGAAGATAATGGCAATACCAGACTTTGTTCTACTTAATGGTTACAACCTACCCCTGCAATAAGTCTTTATTCTAAGTTTTATTTGCATCGTGTTTAGTAATTGTAGAAAAAAACATGCCCCATAGAAGCCATAACCAACAAAGCGACTCCAGGTCTGATTGCTCAATAATTCATACAAATTCCATGGAATTGTTGGGGAGAGAATTCGCTTCTTCAGGACAATATTTAGTTTATTTTTCCATCACAATTTGGTAGACAGCAATACTTTTCTTTTACTTTTTTTTCTCTCTCATTCCACAACCTTAGTTTATTGAAAAACTTCGTACTTTGAGCAGGAAGAGCCATGAAATTCCTAGAAAGAGTGCTCAGAGACACCAAGAAAACAATGTAGTAATCATCCTGAACTTTGAAGCCATTGACACTAGAAATCAGGAAATTTTTTAGTATCTGCTCTGTGTGCTTATTTTGTTTTGCAAGCATTTTTTAGAAGCAACAGAATTATCTTGCTTCCGGGGATCAAACCCTCCAAATAGTTAAACATTTCTACTGTAAGTCAATTTACAGCTATACTTCTTTTGGGTTGGGTTTTTTTGAGCAATAAGGCAGGACATACATATGTGGGGAAGGCTTAAACTAGGAATGAAAACTAAATATGTGGGTCTTACCATGGGCATTAGATTTACCTTCGTTTTATCACTGCCACGTCATAGATGTTGTGTGTTTGTTGAAATGAACACACTGTATGCATACAAGAAATTTTACAGTGTAGATAAACACCTTGAGTGTGTGTAGGTTTTGTGTAAAGCAGATAATGTACTTACATTTCTAAGAAAAGGGATGCTAGAAGATATTTCCTGGAATAAAAATTCTACTTATCCACTACTTGTGAAGAGGCCAATGCAAAGTAAATTCTACAACAAGCAGTCACAGAAATGGTTTAGAAAATATAATCAGTGAAGAGCTTTAGAAACCTCTGAGAAGGGGGCAGTGTCTTAATTCTCCTGTGTTTTATGACCCTGTGCATGGATGTAATGGATTTGTATGTGATAAGCACTGTGCTCAGCTGAAGTTTTCCATTTTGTGGGGAATGACTGCACAGGACCAGCAGTACAAATCTCACTGACATTCCTGAAGCACTGACACAGCCTACACTGCAGAATAGTATTATTAGAACTAAAAACTTTATGTAATATAAATGTGCTACACAGCCTTACACAGTTGTTGATGTATCTAAATGCTCAGCTATCACCTTCCTTCTGAAATACTAACACTTAGGGTTCAAGTTTCAAGGAGTAGAAGATTAGATAGTAGGGAAAATCAAAAATGCATTTTTCCTCAATTCTGTATATTTTAACAAGTAATTTCCAGTTGAAATAAGTGTTTAAGTACAGCACTAGGAAAAAATGGAGTTATTATTTACCATATTCTCACTGAAACAATTTATTATTTAGGCAACATGTCTGTTGATGAAGATTCAATGTTTCAAGTTATGAGAATACAGAAGAACCAAAGATCTACCAGATGGATTATACCTGAAAAGTGTATTATAAAATGTAAATTAAAAATCACCAAACTGTAGCTTGCAATCAGTAATAGTGATGATTATATCATTACTGTATCGTTATAATACTGTTGTAATGCTGGCTTCTTACTTGCCAAAATAACAAAAGGATATTTAACAATATTCTGTTTGCTCATTCTGTTCCAACTAGATTGAAGTAGCAGTGTTCATGTTAGTACCAAGTTATCCATAATCCCAGCAAATGCCAAACATCTGCAAACCACTGCATGCAGGGAATTGTTGGAAGAAACTTAAAATTCAATTTATCCGTGTTTTCTCTTGGATTGTCCCATTCAGTACTATAGAAAGAGCTACCATGAACTGGAAAAGCAGGAGGACTCAAGTTCTGCCCCAGGAACTTTTAAGTCTAAACCTGCAGTGTTTTTAGTTGCTGTTCAGCAGCCTTGTGGCAGGTAGCACTTGCCAAATTTCTGGGTTCTCACTTTTCTGAACTTTTAAGCTTTTCAGGGTCCTGAAGTTTTTGCTTTTGGGCAAAAAAAAAAATCTTTGTTTTACCAACTGTGACCCTCATTACCTAGCTAATCTTAGGTCAGTTCTAACAGTGTCTCCCTGAGTGGCTCTGTGTGACAGCTCTTCTCCAAACATGCCTGGAAGGGATGCAGAACAAAAACCCACTGTGGTGCATCAGCTTTCTGCAGCAATTCCAACCCTAAACACTTGCCAAGGCTCTGGGGCAGAGTGACTGAATCCTGCTGCTGTGAGGCAGGGCTCTCTTGTCTCCCAGTGCCCAGCGTGTCACAAGCATCCCAGGACCCCTGGGTGCTGCTCTGTCCCAGCCCCTGTCCAGTCCTGTCTGTGATCACACATGACCAGCTGATTTATGGGGCAAGAGACTTCTGATGAGGCTCCTGGGCTTTATTCAGCTGAGGTGTGGAAGCTGTTTTAGCCTAGTGAACAGGATAATGCCTGGATGCCACATCCTACTACAAAGAGTTTTTTTCCCAGGTTTTGCCTTAGAGAAAGTGTGAACAAGCTGCATGACACAGCGTTCTGTAGTGTTGCATCGAAACCCATTTTAGTTCCAGCTTTTATTTCAATATATTTGGCCCAGGGCCCTATTAATAACAAGAAAATGGCAGAAGATTGCTTGTTTATGTAACTGTAAACTGTGCTTGGGCAAGCAGTGGGTATCCTGGCCATACTCTGTTTTTCTCCCCAGCAACACCAACTGACTTTATTTTTTCCTGAGAAAGATGGGAAGAAAAGCTCCAGCAAGGCCAAGAAATATGCTGTATATTTAAAAATAAGTTTGAAGATATATTTTAGCTTATGCAATGGTAAAGCAAAAGCCAATCACCTGAAAAAAAAGCTGTTTAAGGCTTTCACTCTTATTTAAATTAGGGAAAAAAATCCTACTAGTTTCATGATGAATTTTGAATTTGCAGTTTTTTCCTTCAGCATGGTGCCACCCTAACTCCATGCAGGCTTACAAATATTTTGACTTAATAGTTTCATGTTTCTTCACCACAGTTGCTTTGATAAAGCTTGTATTAGCAGTATTTAAACTAGTAGTAACAACTAATAATAATTTCATACAAGAGTAAGAAATGGCAGTAAAGTATTTAAAATACTTTTTGACTCAAACAGATTTCCCTCTCTCTAAACACTGGTTCAGTGTTTGGATTTTCCATATTCATATTTCATTGAGGACAAATAAAAGTGACTAAAGCGTTTAACAAAAAAAAAGTTTATTACCAAAATACAATATTAAAGTCAATACGTGACAAACTCCTGTAAAGCAAAATAAATTATTCTACCATTGTACAGTATTCCGGAAGGTAGTTAAAGTAGTACTACAGACTTTGCTTCATCCTTCCAAAGAGTCACCTATCAGGAACACAATCCTAGAGAGAGCTTAAGGCATGCAGCTTAATGTGCTGGATAACTTTATAAAACAAAACTCATTCTATTCCATAAGATACAGTATCAGAATTAACTGCAGTCTTTACATGTCAGTTTTCTAAATTTTTTTATACTTTGGCTATAAAAGCAGTGCCATAGTGTTACAATACCTTTTCTTAAAAAAATACATGTACCCATGTCCATGAATATCAAATGCAAATGTAAATTTCTATTAAATATATCTTAACAAATGTTACTTTGAGCACCAACTGTACATTTCTTCAAATGATTAAATAAGTGCTTATGAAAGAGGAAAATACAATAACTCCGACTGAATCTCACTCTCTTTTTCCAGGTCAAGCATAAATTGGGAAGGTGAAATATGCACCCATTTTTCAGTACAGCCAAGTATGAATGAAGTTTGCTCTTTAGTGGAAGTACAGGAATTGCAAACAAAGCTGCAAGTTACAGTTTTTATCACAGAAAAAAAATCTAATTTAAACAAACAGCACGAGAATAGCTGATCACTTGGTTGTGCTGTGACCAAAGAGACAAAAATAGTTTAAAAGCTTAAAGAAAGGGGAAATTTGCAGTGTTAGTGACTCTGAAATGTGCTTAAAACCCCTTACAAAACATGCACCCAAGCCAGCCATACACTTTCAAAAGCAGATAACCTGAGAAACAATTTGCTTTCAGAAAAACTAAGTCTATAATTATTTCACATGCAGGACTTCTGACAAAGTCCCTGGGAATTCTGAGCGGGTAACTAATTGCGTGCAGCATGGAGACAGCTAAAAAAAGTAAAAGTAAATCTCTGTTCATATGGGAGAGAACTCTTTGTTGGCATTTGTCAGGACTGAGAATGGTTTTCAGAGGCAAGTAGCTTTCTGTTTTACAGGAACACATGGTCAAAAAGAGCAAAGCAACAAGATGGCAAAGAACAGCTGTGAACAAACACATCTGCTCAGGAACCCTGGGACACTGACTCCTGGCCACACAATGCTGCGTGTGTGGCTTCCACCACACCACAGCTTTCATCTTGATTCAAGGTCGTTGGCTTTTGAAATTTGGGTCCACTGCCATCTCCCTCTTAGCTTATGAATGCAAGTTTTTCCTTTTCTATCCCGCACTAGCTGAGCAAATTTAACACAGTTACACAAAAATAACAGTGTGGTAAATATTGTTTCTGTGAATACTGATTGGTAGTTTAGCCTTACTAGGGATCTCACTGTCCTTTCATTTCTCCAACAAATGTGATTTCTGAGTGAGAAAGTTGAGATATATTTCAAATGATGTAGTATTTTCACATTAATTCTATACTGAAGGTAAAATAGCAGTAAGAAAATATGAATATCCCGTTAAAAGTTCATTATCTCCACTGGAATTAGGGATCATGTAAATAAATAATGTGTTTTTCAAATGTAAAATTCATCTGTAGGAATATGGAAAATAACTATTAACTGAAAATAATGCAAAATTAACTTTACATACATATTTAAAGTATGTCAAAAATTCAACACAGAAATGCTTTGACCTTATATCCTGACCAGTTCTTCAAGTCAAATGTGTACTTTCTGCTATGTAATTTAGAAACAGAATAATACCTATTTAACCCAAAAGAAGAAGTCAGATTGAGGAAATCTCTTGAAAACAAATATCCAATACACTTGAAGTCTTAGTGCTTTTACCCTGGCCTCTGCACTTTGTGCAGCTGTGGCTTCTGTTACTGCTTTCTTGTCCCGGTTGCCACTTGCAGGCAGTGCGAGCACAATACAGACATTCCACGTGCCAGCCTCACATTTACAGCTGATTGCTGCTGCCAGAAGGGTCATGCAAAGAAAGGAACCAGAAACCACTGCTTTCCTTGGGGTAAGGAACTTTCTAAGTATTGAGCCCTAAAAATCAGGTCGCTGCATGCCCGGGTCAGCACTAGGCAAGCTGCTGTGCATCTGCCATTCATTAAAAGCAGGAGTACATGCCTGAAGTAGGAAGTTTAAATCTGGCTGCCAAAGGGCTTCTTGGGAAGTGACACTACACTTAATAAATCTTTCAAAAAATTAAGTAACCAACTTGATCAATAACTTCAACAAAGTTGCCAAGTAACTAGCCAGGATAATAATATTCCACATTGATATACAGATGAGTATCTTCTACTGCCAACTGCTACAACTGTAAAAACAAACAAAAAAAAACCCCACACTGTAATTTTAGGAGCTGAAGGTTTTAAAAGGGTGAGATTCCTATGTGTTTCTTAGGCAACAAAGTAATCTCCAATTCCCTTTATCAATCCATACTATAGGCACTAGTAAAATTTATTCAGTAAGTGACTGGAAAAAGTTTTGGCATTGTTTGCCATTTCTTTTTAAAAATATGATTTTCTACAGGAAGATTATTTTTCAGCTCATTATTTCTACAGTTACAGCTCTGACAGACAAGTGGGAAATTTGGCCAGCCAGTGGCATTTCAGAGATTGCCAAAGCACGTAGGCGTTTCTGAATATTCCAATTTGTGCTCACCTACATCTTTTGGAATCTACATCACTTTGTAGCAATTACTGTTAATACCTTGTTCTCATTAAAAACATTGCTCACCCATACTGCAAAGTAATCACCACAAATGGCAAATGACATTATAAACTTTTCTTTTTTTAAATAATTTGTCTGAATGTGTCAAGAAAACCATGAAGAAACAACAGGTTATTGTAATAAAAATAATCTGTTACACACTAGGAGTTGAAAAGATAGCAGTTTTGTAGTTAGGATCCAATCAAACAAATAGTTATTAACAAAATGCTTCTAGGCCCTTCAGCTCCTGCTGGTCTAAATCAATGGAAAGGATGGCAGTCTTTGTTGGAAAATGACTTGGGAGTTTGCAAAGCCTTAAAAATAGACTGGGAAGAATGGAACTCCTGTGTGTGCATACAACACACACGTGCCCTGTCCCCCCTCCCCTCTCCCCAAAGCCAGGCAGGGGGGTTTACCAAATCCTATTGTAACAGTTTTAACTGATCTGTTGCCAGATCATCTTTCAAAAAAGAGGGTAAAAACCTTCTTTGCTGAATTACTTGAAAACAGCTAAGAGGGAGGAAGAAAAAAAGCTTTTCAAGTGATTCAAAGCTTTCACACCTTTGGGTTTTAAAGTACTGTGCTAATACATTATTACTGACTAGTACCTGACAGGAAAAAAAAAACAAAAAAACCAACAATCCTACATTCTTGGCACCATATAAACAAGTAACAGGTTAAAATGGATCATTATCTTCTCCACACCTTATATTTATCTCTTAAATGATTCAGCTGTCCCTGGTTAAAACACGGTACTCCTACTGAAACAAGAACTCAGGATGGGAAATCACGTTTTGCTTGTAATTCTTCTCTTTAGCAAGTTTCTCAGGCAAAAATTCGCAAAGAAAGAAAATATTCACTCTAGGAAATCCTCTCTTAACTTACTGCTTCACCTAGTTTGTATTCTGAGCTGTGCTGTGGTCCTTGTTTAGAATGATGTTTATGATTTCACCCTCATGATCTTTCATGTGATCCAGCAGATTTTCTTTGTTGGTAGACTCAAAACCACATATGCAGCAGCAGAAGAGAAGAACACAGTATTCTGTGCCAAGATGGGGTAGAGTGGAGTTTTTTTCTAAACTGCATGAGGTATTCATCAAGGTAGGTTTTTCATTTTCATCCGAACCTGAAATTTCATTTGTAGTCTGGTTAATTGGCTCTGTAAAAGACACCAAGTTGTCTGAACTTCCTAGAATAGGTACTGTACTTTCATCTGTGCCTTCTAGTAAGGTTTTGTCAGTGAGCTGTCCTTGAAACCTGAAATAATAATAAAAACCAAAACAAATATTAAAATATACAGCTGTTGCTTTTTGATAGGAATTTTATTTTGGGTCAGGGTTGAGTCTTTTGAAAGAAAATAGGGCTTGACAGTAAATCAGACATACCTACTGCTTTGTGAAATTGCATCATTAATAGCTTTATTCACTTGTTCATAGTTATAATTTTGGTCACTTGCATGTTTCCACATGTGGGACTTCAGGGATGGAGGATGGCTACATACATATCCACAGAGAGAACACCTGGGGGAAGAAAAATGGAGAAGGAAAAAGAGAATCATTTAAAAGTTAAATTTTATTAGTTTACTAATGGTTTAGTTCTTCCAAAAGGATGAGTAAGCAGGGAGATCCATGTGAACATTCTTTATGGTCCCCCTTTTCAGTTTCATAACTGGGTCAGTTAGTTTCCAAAGTTTCATCCTGAAATGTAAGACTATTTTTAGGGGCCAAACTATTACATCTATTTTTTTTCTATTTCCTAAACTGAATTGAAATCTTGTCTACTTGGCCTGATAAAACTGTTTAAACACTGCAGAAATGCAGTATTTCTGCTGAGTGCAGAAACATGGCATCTGGTAGGGAGGTACTGAGCTCTCTTCCACTGCTCTGAACCAAGCAGGAACTGTGTAATTAGCACTAATTAAGTCAACTGAACTAAATAAGTCTGTCCTGGTATAGCAGGTATTAGTTTATTAAGGATCACAGAATTCTTGAAGTTGGAAGGGACCTCTCGAGGTCACACAGTGCAATGCAGCCCCTCAAGCAGGATCAGCAGGTTGCTGAGGGCAGTGTCACATTCTGAATATATCCACAGATCAAGATTCAGACAGGTCATCATTTTCACCATAGAATTTTCCATCCGCTCCAGTACCACAAGACTAAATTTTCTATTTCCCTGTAAAACACCATCTTTTGCAGTAAAGAACAAAACCTTGAAGAATAAATCCCATTTACAGGGAGATGTAGTGTAAATTTATGCAAAGAAATAACCCAAGACTGATCAAATCCTGTATAACCCTTTTCATGCATGAACATACATCAGAGGAGAGTTTTTTCACGTGTTTTTTTAAGATGATACATTAGTCACCTCAGCATGAAGGAGATGAGTGATACTGCATGACATCACTTAAGAGCAGGATCTATTTTTTTTTTTTTTTTTTTTTGGATAAAAAAAGCTGTTTTCCTGAGCTGCCTGCTACTTTGGAAAGCTTCAGTTCCCCAAATCCCACGGAAAAGATCAGAATCAATTGAAGGTGACCTTGTGCTAATAAATTATAACTAGGAATGTATGTCTACTCAAGCAATGTGATCCCAGTGTGTTAAAACTACCACAATGCAAGTCAGTTTTTGTAAATTTTTAAGACCTTGTTGGAAATGTAACCTGGAAACACAGGAAGGCCTACATAAAACCACATTATGCACTACAGTTCAGGAAGGTTTTTTTGACTTTTTTTAATGATAATAGGGTACAGTCCTTAAATGCCCTGAGAATAATCATACACAGGAAACTATTTCTGCTCAGCAGAAGATTGCAGAGAACAGCAAAAATCCCCCAAGTTAGGTGAAAGCACAGTACATTACCTTGCTTGTGTAGCAAGGTAGTTCTGTCCTGCTGGGAAACAACAGGTGTGTCCTTCTAGCTCACTTTTCTCTACTGATTTGGAATGTAGGATCATATTTGTCTCTTTTCCTTTATACTCTGGACCCTTACAAAGAAAATGGATGCTTTCAAAGATACGTGAGTGTATTCTCAGATTGAGAATCTTAATATCTCTAATAAGGCTGTCACAAAATACATCATTAGATAAAAGGCAGACCTTATAGTTAATTTATAGATAAAATTAGGCCAAAATAATTTTTTTTAAAACTCAAAGATTAACAAAAAATCTTAATTTCATTTAATGTGCCCACTAGTCTCACCATACATATGATTTTTCTGTGCCACTAACACTGCTTGGTTAGTGGTTTGGGAACATAATCAATGAAGCCACAACCCAGTGTCCATTTTTAGCCCCTTTTAAATAATCTCATTTTTTGAAGCTCATCATTTACTCAAGTGATTTACTAATAAAATTTACTTTGATGGGAAGAGTATCTTTTGAGCCAAATGCTGTAACAAATACTGTATTTTAGCATACAGTTCAAATCAGATACAGACATTCCAACAGCTTTTAGCATGCTGCACTACAGTTAATGATCATATACTTACACATGCAACACTTTCTCAGAGAAACAAAACGATTTACCACTGAGTTTAATAGTAGAAGCCTTTCAATTCCATAACATGACCTGCCCTGCTGCTTGATTTGTGCTGAATTATTAAAACTCACTGTTCAGGTATATTCTACATTGATATACTGAGGAAACAATTCTCTTGCAGCTTTGGATAGCCTAATTCATTGGGGATCAAGAACCAAAGTGTGGAGGTTTCCAGTAGTCTGTGGTAATACCAAGAGCACTCAGCAATACTGTGGGAAGTATGACAGCTGAGCAAATAGAACCTAATCCTTCTAGGAACATTTTGGGGAAAAATGCAGTGGAAGTAATTTTAAGTTGTAGAAACAGCTTTTCTCAAGAAGAAACCTCTATGTGAGTGTGCTTTATTTGGATTCTTCATATGGCCCTTAAAATCTTCTGCTAAGAAATATTCAGAATACTCCCGATTTTCTTTCCTTTCCCAACTTCTATTTTCTGTTGCAAATAAATAGTAGACAATTACACATATTTGTGCTAACTTTCTCATATATCTATAAACTATCCATATCTATGGATAGACTATTAGGGACACTCATCACTTAATGACTCGTCATATTAAATCTCAACTAGGTGATGCCAGGCTGGATTCCAACTGACATGAACATGCGAAGGCTGTGCCTGGACTGGGATATTAAACAAAGCCAGGGAATGTTCCTGGATACTGGAATTTATCCATCTATAATGTTAAATGTTAGAAGTGCCATGGCATGGTTTTAGCTCGTACAATCTCCTAAACAATTCCAGGCATGCTCAGGTAATTAACATGGCCCAGAAATTAATTGCAGTAGGCAGCTGATGTGCAACCACCACATTCTGGAAAGCAAAAGCTGAACACTGTCCCAGAGGGAAGAGGGAAGTCATGGACATGTTTAATCAGCCAGCAGAAGCATCACCTGGGGATGCCATGGCAAATCCACCAAAAAACCCCAAACAACCCCAAACAAGTCTCTGAAACAAAGCATGACTCTAGGAGGGAAGGTACTGGAACGTGAGCACCCCTGCTGTCAGAGCTTTTGCCACATGAGCCCCGTTACATACTTGTACTGTTCCAAGAGCTGCACTGCCTGGTGCTCCTGGGGGTGCCGCCTCATGTGGCACTTCAAGCTATTCATATTTGTGGTGGCGAAGTCACACACGCGACATCTGAAGAGACAACAACAGGTGAACTGATCTGACAATTCACTGCTGACGCTGTTCCAAACCCCAACAGCTACCAGAATGCAAAGGCACCTACAAACACTAACAGTATTTACAGAACTGCAAGTTATGGTGTTAACCTGCTCTTGAGCAATGAGAGTCTTCTGCAGCTCAAAAAAGCCTCCACCTTTCAGCAAGCACCACCAGGCACACAGATTATGTTTCATCCTGAAATCTCTCTCGTGTCCCTCTCCTGATGTGCATCACTCAGAGCAAGGGAGCTGAGGATGCAGGTGGCTGGGTACAGCCCTTCCAAATTCGCATTGACCTCAGAGCTGCAGAGGAGAATATGTGCTCTACTTAATGCACCAGCAATGTTCTCATGACATTGTAAAAGCCAAACCAGTAATAAAACACCAAGTTTCAGGCCTTTATTGCTGAAAAAAAAGTAGTGACAAAACCAACATATTCAGATTTAAGTGGGTCACATCATGCCATTCAATTTTTTTTTTTTAAATTTTTTTTTTTTTTACTTCTGTCACAGTATCTTTGTATAAAACCAATACATAAAGCAGTCTGGATCTAAATTGAGATCCACGGATTTACATCCCAAAGTATTACACAAATTCCTTGTTATTAATAAATATCAATATACCACCACACAACCTTCCTGTATCTACTATATTAAAACAGAAACCATCAAGCTCAGCTAAAACTCTTATGTATTTGTTTGAATTTTAGGTGTTTCTTTTTTTCTGAAATGGTAAAATGTCCAGTTATAAAGTCTGGTCTATAGTGTGAAACAGTTTGAGACTGCAGGATACTTAGCCTGAGAATACTCACTATGTTTTTGAAAGGATTTAATTGTACAGTATTAAAATCCAGAACATATCAAATCTAGAGTAAGATATCACTTAAGGCTCTACAGCTTAGTTTCGAGCAAGTTTTGTCAAACAAATAATAAAATATGTTTACAGCTCTCAAAATGGCAGCAATACAGTAGGTTGCTGTTTGATGCTATGAAATGCTTTCATGTTTCAGAAGGAGAAATACCATAAATACTGGATCATTATGGTTTTCAGAACTGTGGCTTAAGTATCCTGACAGGTTTTCAGATTTGTCTAAGGGGTTTATGAAAAAATAATAAGAGAAGCAAGGCAGATGGGTTGGTTTGTATTTAGTATGCAGCAGTCTGTATCACCAATGGAAAATTTCCAAGGGCTCCTAAATCAAAACAGGCTGCTAACACCAATTTGAAAACCACCACATACAAGACACTCTACAGTATCTGCTGCTCCAACCTCACTAAGTGATAAATAATGGTAATAGTGAAGGTTCTGAGGAGAGAACAATCTATTTGTATTCCACACCTGCTCTCTGAGTAAACATCTTGTGGGTTTTTTGCCGGTGTTATGTGATATCATTATAATGCACAAATCAAAACACAACGCGTCTTCAGGGCTTGTTTATCCAAAAGAGAAAGTCCCTGGCTTAGCTCAACATTTCCAGGTGTTGAGTTTCCAGAATGTACATTAAAGATAGAAATCGACACTAAAGATCAGCTCAAAAATCTATTGACTCAGATCTATTTTCTAGCCACTAGAGAGGGACAGAGATCCACACTGAATGAGCACAGATTGAATTTGGGGGAATTAATGCAACAATCAATAGGAAAATGCAGGATTTATTTTTTTGTTGGGGATCTCAGCTGTAGTATCAGACATGATTTTAGATACCCATGTTGCTATATAAATCCATATGATACCCCTGTAGAAAACTTATAAAATATGATCCTAAGTGAGTATGTTACTATTGTTAGAAACCATTGAAAAAGATGAGGCACTTGGTGACAAGGGCAGAATTTTTCCTTACTCTGTAGCAGCTGATGTATAAAGCAGTAATATGACAATGGAGAACATTTTGCAAAATGAAATTAGGTGTGCAAGGGTTTTGAGAAATATATTATTACTCTTGGCCAAAGTCCAGTATTATAACATAATTATCTTCCTTCTCCACATGTGAATGCTTCAAACTGAAAACAAGCAGCAGACTGCCACAGCAAAAGATGCATTCTGGAAAAATTAGCAAATCTTAATTACATAGTTTGAGTCTGCCAGCAAACGTGGCTCCTTCAGTAATTTGCAGTGAAATGATGTAACTGTGGTTCTTTAACACACCTTTCCCCAGTGCAGCAGCAGCTCAGGGACCTTGGCAGGCCAGGCACTCACCTGTATGGCTTATCCGAGTTGTGGATCCGGCGGTGATTGCGGACACCGACGTACGTTGTGCTCGTGTAGTCGCAGACATCACACCTGAACAGCTTCTGAACTGAGGACTTGCTTCCTACTGAAACAAAATCATTATTTTAGGGAGCTGCCCTCAGCATTATAAGGAATTCTCAGATTATAATTGCATCAAAACTGAATTATGAAACACGAATCAACATTTTGAAGTAATAGTTTTGAATATCAATAAATATTGAATACTTTTAAAGTATTAAACAGACAACGGACATACAGGTAATAAAGGTATGGTTTATTTTAGCATACTGTTCTGCATTTGCCCTGCCATTTACAGGAACTAGTAAAATTTTAGGAAAACATCCTTTTCTCTATGTGGACACTTCCTTCTCCCTGCAGTTGGGTAAAATCCTGTGTTACAGCAAAAGGTGATAGTATGTGGGACTGCTGAACTCAGCAGTTTCACTGCTTTGCAGAATGCATCAAATCAAAAACAGATGAGAATGGATGAGTTTCAAACTGGCAAACACAGAAAAGAAAAGCAAAAGACCCCCTAAAACCTCTAAATTCTCTTTATCATCCCATGTACACTCACATTTTCTGAAAGATACGAGAGGATAAAAAATATATATTGATCAGATGTCTTAATAAATAATTTGTAACTTTTCCAAATTACTAAAAAGCAATTGTAAAAAAAGTAATTTTTTCCTTCCAGAATAAAAAAAGACTCTTGAAAAATTAATAGTTACAGAGACAAAGGCTAATGACTCCTTAAACACAGGAAGATGTGTGCCCACGAGTGCACAGTTGGAATATTTTTGAGATAAAAGTGTGTACACTTTAACAGCCCTGTTCCTGCTCCTTCACTGTATAACGGGACTGATCTGGGCTAAGATATTAACATTTGCAAAGAGGGATGGCATTTTCTATGCAGGTAATTTTCCCATTCCAGCCTATCATGCTGTACCTCATGAACCTTTTTTTTAGGCTGAATTTTCTCATTACAATTAAGAGTCATAACGGTAAAACTCTTTCAAGGAGAGACATTTCTTTTCCCACAGGCAGGCACTGAATTATATCAGAAAGGGTTCTAGATATATTATTCTGATGGATACAGTCACACAGCTAACTTCAACAGTAAGGGAAAATTACAACTAATTAAACTTCCACTCTAAAATTTAGCACTTTTGGTTCAAGATGCAAAGTAATTAGGTAAGGCTGAAAACCCCAAAGGGTTATTGTGAAGAATATACAGTATATAATATAAAGTAAAATAGCAGTCTGAATGCAAAGACAGTGAAATATAACTGGAATACTTCTGTGTGTACTAAGATAACCAAAACCATATTTCCTAGATTTCATTTTAAAACATGACACAGTACTCACTCTCTAGCATTCTTATAAGGAATAATATGGAAGTAATACACAACAAGCACTCTTTGCAAGTCAACCCTAAAGCAAAATATATTGGGATTTTTTCCTACAATATGCTCATGGAGTAAAATGTATAATTTTGTTTTTCCTTTAACGTAAAAATTATCAAAACAATCTTAATTATTTACTTGAAGACTTTGGAATTTGTATTTCTGCATAAATCTTTTATGAAAACACATTCATGCAGGAGACCTCAAGTGGATCAAGGCCAATCACTGGGCTGCAGATCCATGGGAGAGGAGAGGCTGTGCTCTGCTTGAAGGGGTTTTCCATCTTAAATTCTGCAGCTTTAGAATACTCTGCTTCCAAATGTATTTTCTGTTACAAATTTGGTATTTCAGTGGGCAGGCAGTTTAAAACCAACAGTACCTAATGAGATTTCTAAACATTATGCAAACATATTAGCTACAGCATAGTTCTAAGAGGCTCACACCCAGCAGCACACACTTAGGAGCAATTATTTATACCAATCACTACTTTTTATTTATTCTTTCCATCCACAAAATGCACATAAATTATAATATATCACATAATCTCTCGCTGTTACAAAATAGCACTCGTGTCCCTCACCCCCTCCACTGGCTTATTTCTTGTGGTTTTGGGGCCTGTTCTGCTTTCTGGATGGAGAATATCAGGTCTACAAGTGAAGATGGAAATGACAGATCTTTGTTGCAGCAGCAGTAACAGGTGCTTCTGTAATGCTGCTTATTACCCCATTCCTTCATTATTAGACATTTAGAATCTGATCATATCCAGTCTCATAATGGCCCTTTTAATTTATTGTACAACCATGATGAATAAAGAGACTTTTAGGACTAACTATTTCATAAACAAGAAATGAAACTGTTCCAGCTCAGGCATCTTTCACATAAACAGATGCTATGCCATAAACTTCTTTGTTTTGTGTCGCTTTATAGGGATGACATCTGTTTGACAAGAGATTGCTGTACTGCAGTGGTGCTGCAATTTGATTATAAATTGGTTGTGAAATAATTTAAGCATTCCACAGTATGAGTTAATAAAAGTTTAAAAGGAGAACTATTTTCATTCAAGCCATATTAGTAAATTTCATGTAGGGTAAACAATCAATTAAAGTGCATGGCTGGAATACTCGTATAAGATAAAAAAAAATTATAAAAATATGTCTAAATTAATTGAAAGTAGGCAGATTTCTTGAACAGGGGCTTCCCTTTCATGGAAGTTAAATTACAAGATCAGGACATAAACTGTAAAACAATCTCATTAAACATACTAATTTCAAAAGCAGATAGGACTACTGACTTTCACATTACCAGTCACATTACCAAGACCTGAGCTCAAAAGGTACAGTACTTCTCCAAACATGACATGTTTCAGGCATGGCAAGGTAGTTATTTCTGTATCATGACATCTTCAGGAACACTGGTTTACAGCAAACAAAACACTATCAGAAGCAATAGTCCAAGCTGTGCTTGTAGAGATTTGTAACTTGCTAAACTGACAATGTTTTATTTCCTGTCACTTCCATTAAAATATTTATGCTATTGCTTCTGCAGAAAACCCCCAGTATGCAATAGGAAACATTCCCACTCCCAGCAGACCCTCCCTGGCCATTTCCCTGTCCCTCCCTGGCTTTGAATGGCCCTCTCAGGCTTAGGTCCTGGGGATGTACTGAGTACTACAGATCAAGTTCCTGAATTTAAATGCCTTCTGCATTGATGAGAGCGAAAAGGAGCTGGGAATGGTCATTCTACCTGAGATTGATAAGGTAATTAAGTTTTAACTTGTACACTGAAAGCTAGAAAAGGGGGCAGTGTGAGCTAAGAGAGCAGAAGGCAAAGTTGGGAATTCATTCTGATCTGACATGTACCAAGCTGTTTTGGGCAAACCACTGCCCATTCATCCTGGTTCATGCTGGTACGTGCCTTTTTTCACAAGAAATTGCATCCATTTCGACAACTTTTGCACTCACTGAGCAGTTATAGAGCAAAGAGCAGAACCCAGAAATTTCCACTGCAACCTAAGTACTATTAGAGTGCACATTTTGCTGTCTAAACAAATGAGAGAGCACAGTTAGGACAGAAAAGAGCTTTGTGCACAAAATGGAAATACTTCAGCTCACAGTTCTTCAGAGACTATCTAATTACTAGTATTTATCCATAATGTTCTAAAATTACAAAATGCTAATAATTAGTGTTGCCTTCAAAATAAAAATGCTGTAAATATTTTCAGTAGCTGCAACTCACCAGAGAAGAGGATGCATTCACACTGCAATGATACACAGTGGCTCTCCAGACACACAAGGGATTTTAAGGCCACATTTTCTCCTAAACTTCAGGATTTGGTTATTTTTTCCCCTATTTGATTACTTTAATGCATCAAGGGTTTGTTTGGTTTGTTTTTGTTTTGTTCTTTTGTTTCTGTTTTGCAAATAAACAGTATTAAATTAGAAGCAGATACACAGTTAAACAAACACGAGGCTTTAAGCAACCTGGTCTAGAGGGAGCTGTCCCTGCTCACGGCAGGGCTTGCAAAGAGAGGAGCTTTTAGGTCCTTCCAGCCCAAACCATTCTGTCTCTCTAAGAAAATGCATACCTACTGTTACCCAGGCAACTGTTACAGGTTTAGAATGCATATTTACAATGCCTTAGATTTGCCTTGCTAGGGCTAAAATAAATGACTCATTTTGGCCATTACCATAATTAAACAGAAATTTCTAAACTCAGAAGGCATAGGATTGTATGCACATGCTGACAGCAAACTACATTACCATGGTGACTTAAAACAAAAGGCTTTCTTTTGTTTAGGTCATTTAGAAAATACTATAGCTGCTGAAGGAAGGAAAAAAAATATTTTCTTCTTAAAATCCCAGAATAATATGGCATATCAGTTGTTTTTTCACAAGAAGAAATGCAGGGTTTAATTACTAGGGCTAAAAATATATCACCTAACAATAAACGCCATCTCAAGACCGACTATGGTAAATTTTACCCTCCGGAATAAACATACATTTAAGCTTATGAACAGCCATGAAAACATTTCAGGACAAGAGATCTTAAAACCAGTTACACAAACACAACAAACAAGTCATGTTATAAGTGACTTTTTATAATTTCAAGTGTAAATACAAACAGTACCTTCTCTATCATCTGCTTCATTGGAAACCATTAGTTTGTTAGCTGTAGCTGTTGAGAAGAGATCTGGAAGACTGTGCTGTTCTCTTTCATGATTTCGCAGCTGGCTCTGAAAAAAACAGTTCCTCATGTTTAAATATACGCTACAAACATACAGTGATCACTTGGAATATTGCAGTAATCTGTGACATTGTTACTCAAGCTTTAATGACAACTGATATGAAATGTATGTTAACATATGTACAGATTATCCCTTAGGTAATTTTACTACAAACAAAACAAGTAAATATCATGAATTAGTAACATAAAGGACTGATGAGACTGACTAAGAGGATTCTGTGATTTGTGTTTATTTAGAAAATAGATTTCCTTCTTTCTGCATTCCCACAGACAAGTGGCCAAAGTTCTTTCTCCAAAATGACTGTACTCCAAAAGCAGTAGGAGATTAGAAGTTAGTGTGAAAACTAACTCAATTTTCGTATTGCCTACTTACTTAACAATTCACCAGTCCTCTTTCTACTTGCCTGGGAAGGAGAAAAAAGAGAGAGCCTTTTGCTACCCTACCTGTATATTTTTTCAATGGACAAGATGACAGTTTCTAGGACCAAATGACAGTAAATAATAGGAAAATTTGCATGACCACTGCTTCCAAGAGGTTCAGCTGTACAGCTGGATACTGATGCAATCTGTTCTGTATTCCTGAGTACTGAGCAGAGTACATAGGAACTCACTCACTAATGCTTAAAATAGCAATTAGGAAAATGGCAGAAGTGTGTTATTCTGCTTTGGTATGTAAGCTTTCAAATCTAAGTTCTACAGAACATCCAGAGCAACACAACAGTGAAAAAAAAGAGGAAAAAAAAAAAAACCAACAAACTTCTGCTTCAGTGTTACCCCTAACTGCCACACTCACAAGAGGAAGGCATGATTGAGCATTCTTTTAAAATTTCAGCTATTAAGTTCTTTGATGTTTCCATTTCTTCCTGCAGTTGCTATGTGTGGGCAGAAAAACAACATATTATGTTCATAAGATAATTCTCAGGAAAAAGAATATGTGAGGAAGCAAGGTTATTTCAGTGGGCAAAGCAGAATAATTACCATTGAACTGTATATCCAGCACGTGCTGCCGGCAATAATCCCTAATGGTAATTATAAAGAAGCCAGGATATCAGACTGAATTAAGTTAGAAAGAGAGATCACCAGTGATTAAAAAAGCAGCAAAATAGGTTATTTACTGTTGGAATCCAGGGCACAGGATTCCTTCTGCGCCTGTCCTGAGAGCTTTTAGTCTTTGGCCATGGAAAAAGCTTCCAGGACTTCGTGAGTTGAGTTTTGTGAATGTATAAAGTAGATAATATTGTAGTTCATGACAGGGTGAAATAGTAGGTTTTGGTTTTTTAGTATTGGTACTAGGTGGGACAAAGAGTTTTGGGTGTTGACTCAGTTTCCACCCTTCTTTTTCATCTACTCCATTTTCTGCAGTGCTGGTACCACAGAGTGACTGGTTCGACAAAGCTGCAGTGCAGATGTTAGGTGGCTGACAAATATTAGTTATTGGTAGTAAAATAAAAATAAAATACATTTTAGGTATGTAGCAATAGTGAATTGCGTAGCCTATCTGTATAAAAGTCCTTGAAATCATCCATTTTGGGTCTTGCTGTGCATGTTTTCTGTGTGTGCTGAGCCTGTTATCATCTAAAGCTCTGAAGTGTGATAAACAACTGAAGACCGGAGCCAGCGAGTCCCACTCGTCTCATTCTCAGCCCTGGAACAGGACACGTGAGGGGTTTCCCTACCAAGGACCCAGAAGGTAGGAATTTTCAATCCTACAGCGAAGCAATTCTAGAGAGGCGGGGGAAGAGCCGTACCTTGTAGTGGAAGGACTCGTGGCACTGCTTGCACTGGTACATGCGGGCCTTGCAGTGGTTGATCATGTGGCTCTCCAGGCCCTTGCTGTCGCCGGCGATGTGCTCGCAGATGGGGCACTGGTAGGGCTGGCGCTGGCGGTGCACGCGCAGGTGCTGCTTGATGTAGCCCTTGTTGCCGCTGCTGTAGTGGCACAGGCGGCAGCGGTAGGGCCGCTCGGCGCTGGGCAGGAACTCCACCAGGCTGCTGCCGGCCGCGGCCGTGGCGCCGGCGCTGTGGCACTGCGCGTTGTCCTGCAGCTCCTTCAGGATGTCGTCGTCAGAAGCGTTCTGGTCTGTCCTCTCCTTCAGCTTTTCAATGACGGTGAGCAGCGACATGCTGATGCCCATTTTGATTGGTGCTTCTGATAATTCTGGTCTGTCTTTCTTTATCTCAACTATTGCACATTCACTTTGGTTTAAGCCGCTGAACTCCTCTGAAGGATCCTTAAGGGAGGACGCCACTTTAGAATGAGCCACGCAGGGGCCATCGGCTCCTCCCTGTCCTGCGTCTGCATCCACAGCATCTCCTCCAGTCAGAGCCTTGAGACTGGACCGTGTCAGTTCTGCAGCTCTGATTGGCATTGTAACAAGAGCTTCTGCTGCTAAGGAGTGCAGTCGCAGAGACTCTGAATTCGTCCTCCTTCGTGCGGGAGGCACATTTTCGTCAGCTGTTGAGTGTTTATTAGCGCTCAATTCGTTATCTTTCTTCTCGGTGTTATTCCATTCTATTATTACTTCTTGAATTGCATTTGAATGATAAACTTCATCAGGTTCTTCACAGGTAACAGAGGACTCCTCTGAGATCAGTTTTTTTTCTGTTTCAATGTCAGTGTTCATTAAGAATGGCTTTTGTAAAACACTTTCTTCAGCACCTGGCAAACGCTCTACTATGACATTAACGTGACCCTTTTTATTTGGACTACAACTGATGATTTTCTGTGCTGATGACAGCAGGCTGTCAGTTATCAAATTGTCTGGTTCTGTATCTGATACGGTCTCCTCTACAACTTCTGTAGTAGGAGAATGCACCACGGACTCACTTAATATCTCTTCCTCTTTTACATTTGCTCCTACGGGTGATTTACACAACAGTTGCTCAGAATTGCAGATCTGAAGCTGAAGAGAAGGCTCGCTGTGGATATCAAGTTCACTGTTTTCCAAAGAAAGGACAACTGTATCCACACTATGAGGTGTGTGAGTTACAACTGTCTCTGACAAGCTGGTGGTTTGATTTTCTTCCTCAAAGATGGGGTAGGAGCAGTCAACCTCCCCCGCGTGTTTCCAGGCGTGTGTTTTCAACATCCTCTGCTGACCGCAGGTGTACCGGCAAATTAAACACCTGTACATGCCATACTGCTCGTAGGTGTACCATTTCCTCCTACCCATTTCAGGCACAGGAGCAGACTGAGTTGTATCCTTACATTCCAGATTTCCTGTCTGATCAGTCCCTGACTTGACACTTCCTTCCACTGGCCCTTGCAGAATCGAACTTGTAACACTGACGCACTGCTGCACTTTTGTCTGGATGCTCTTTTTACCACCATTCTCGTGGTGATTTTGGAAGTGGGATTCGAGTTCTTCTTGGCTTTTGGAGGCAAAATGACATTCTGAGCACATTAATATCACTTCATTTTTCTGCCCATGTTGTTTTATATGTTCCTGTAGAGTTAAGAGCGAAGGCGATAGAAACTTACAGAGACCACACTGGTAGCATGTCACCTTTTTTTTGCTTTGTGGAAGACATTCAGTCACAAAATAATCTGCTTGTAACTCTTCAGTCTTTTTAGTAGCAATCACTGAGAGCTCGATTGCTTTAGCTGGGATTTCACAGAGCTTGTCTGCGTCCAAGGCCTGCGCACAGGCATCGGTGTGGGAACGTTTCTTCCCTATTAAAAGGCATCTTTGTGACTTCTCACTCTCAACTATTTTGCTCAGCTTCTGGATAACTTGGATCAGGGGGTCAGTTTTACATTTTCTCTGCTCTTCGCTGCTCTGCAGTGTTGGGCCAATGACTGCTTCAGAAATCAGCACAGCCTCCTGCTCCCCAATATTTGGCATCAATACTGCAATGCTGCTTCCTTCGTCCATACTACCTAGAGAATGGGGGTTAAAGAAATTAAAGATTTATACCTGCACAATAATGAAAATACAGTCCAGTACTATTTACATTTCTCTCTCTACCAATTCCACTAACTTAATAAAAATTTTCAGAATGGCTATAGAAATAGCCAAAGATAATAGGGACATTTAGTGGATACTGTGCATGCTATTCATCAATACAGCTGGTGAGAATAATTCCAAGAGAGCCTCCAACAGGCTGCCTCCAAATTATACAATGGCTAGACAAGTATTTTTAAGTGGAAGTTGAAGACTAATGTGCCAGCTATCTACTTTTTCTTTACAAGCACTACATATTTTAATGCTAAACGTTAAAATATCAATTGACAGTAACTGGCATATTGATGTTTAAAAGCACGGTACGATATGAAAATATATTCTTAATGTACTTTGATGCATCGATGCTCCAAAAGCAAATGATAATTTGCAACAATATAATTTACAAAAATAAGCCATTTTTTTCCTTGAAATGTTAGAAGAAAATAATTCTGGCATTTACTTGCATTAGTCATTTCACTATGACTATTTTAAAGACCATTCAAATGTCAAATCATACTTCTCATTATAAATGTAATTTTCTAGAAAATTTACTAATTGCAGGTGTTTCTGCAATTTCTTAATTGTAGGGAAAACCAAGTGGTATTAAAATTATAAAGAGCAATTAATTTCTGTTTTGAGGGAAAGCTACAGGCAGTTACTATTTCCAATTACCCCTCATTTAAAAATATCACACCATAAACCACAGCAATAATGTGATAATGTTGGAGGTCAAGTTAGAAGGCAATATACAAAAATTTACATGGAAACATACCTTGTGATGCGGGCAGAGGTGTAGGGTGGGGGGCGAAGGAGCTGGACAAAAGGTCTTACACTTAAATATACTTCTGAAAAAATGTCTAAAAATAACCTATTCAAGTGCCAGTAGTCATACACACATATATTTATACAAAGTTTTTATATACGATGTATATTTATCAGTCATCCTTGACAAGTAATGCCAAGTTAATTTATGTGGATTTTTTTTTTTTTTTTGCAAGAAGGATACAGAGGCCAAAAAAGAATTTCCAGAACTGGTCCTAAAAACTCATGAAATCCACTCATTTCTACCTATGGATTTAGAGTACAGCATTATAATGCACAGACACATCGGAGCAGGTTCTGTGGTGCCCCTTTCCCCCTACAGAAGAATTCTGGGGAGAGCTACTCAAATTACCTTCATCTGCCATTCAACTCACAATTCAGGTTACCATCAGACCTATCAATACAAGCAACGTAAATTTTTTACTATCATCTGCACCTCATGTTAAATACTTCAAGCTAAAAACTATTATTTGAAAACGTAATTCAGTTATATAAAACCACTTTGCTGTTTGTTTCATACTATCTGTAACATGTTTCCAAACCATTATGAAAAGTGAACAAACCTGCTTATTCACCTGAAAGCAGATTTAATGGAAAGCTCAAAGGAGTAATGTCTACTTGAAATATTTTCAATCTGAAAATAAGTTGAGGAAAATTGGTGCTACCTTAAATTACCCTTGGTACTTTTAAAACTTCGTAAGCAATACTAAATAAGCAAGTATTTTCCCTACCTGAAAAGAGCATAGCAACTAAGAGGAAAAATCCTTCACAAAAGATCATAAAATAAATATGCTGCCAAAGATATATTGCTTTGTCAAAAAGGCAAACAGAGAGAGCACCTTCCCCTGGATCGATCTGGAACGCTTGGAGGTGATCCCGTTACCAGATGCATAACTATGGGATATACGTGTTTTGTCACTCCTTGTTAGAGTATAATGCTTACTGTTGCAGACTGTTTTTTAGAGGGATGGGAAGAACTGTACACAAATAATCACGGAATAAGTTGGAATGGACCCACAAGGATCATGAGTCCAGCTCCTGTACCTGCACAGGGCCATTCCCCAGTTACAGGTGCCCGAGAGTGCGGTCCAAACGACCTACATGGTAATTAAAAGGTAGTGTCTGGGGGTGCCAGAAGGACGCGGAGGGGAAGATGCAGCCCCGCGGAAAACACCTGCAGCTGCCCATTGCAGCCGTGTCCAGCTCCCGGCGGATCAGCGCGGCGGGGCAGGGCGGAACGCCTCCCGGGCACGAAAAGCAGCCACGCTTTGCACAACCGGACTCGGAGAGGGCGGTGTGATGCTATCGCGGCTCCCGAGGGCAGGCAAACTCCCCGGCCGGACACCCTCCCTCCCGCGGGACGGCCCGAGCCCCGAGCCCCGCTCCGTGCCGGCAGCTGCCGCCGGCGCGGCTCCGGCAGCG
>VXBU01013907.1:438412-490104 GCA_013400315.1 Bombycilla garrulus | reverse complement strand
TGTGTGTGTGCGGGTGGGCCCCTGCCGGGGGGGGACAGGCCCGGGAACACGGGACAGTGTGTGCTTGAGTGTGTGTGTGTTACACTGTGTGTGTGCCATCGTGCCGGGGTGACGCTGGCCAGGATCCTGTGGCAGGATCGTGTGGCAGGAGCGGGCTGTGCCGGTGGCAATGTCGCAGCCCCGGTGTGTCCCGGGCCGCTCAGGGTGGCGGTGCCGCTGCCGCTCCGGGCGGCTTCCAGCGCTCCCCTGAGCTCTGTCGCTAGGATCCGGCTGTTCTCACAGCCCGCACTGTTCTCACAGCCGGGGCCGAGCCTGGCAGCACCGAGCGCTGCAAGCACTGCAGAGTCTCCCAAAGGGTGGGGTTTGCAGCACGGTTTTCCATGGTAAACACCTCTGGTTAAAACTCAACAACTCCATTGTTTGGGTCTAAAGCTGTCAAGAGGGTTTAGCAAGTGGGCAGAAATTCTTAGTTTCATATACACTGTGTGTCAGGAGCTAGCTTGGGAGCTGCGAACCAGGCAAGTTACAGGTGGTGAATTTATGAGATATTTCATAGATTGAAAAGTCAGGGGAATTGTGAGCTTCAAAAGTGATTTCAAATGACATCAAGTAAAATCCAATCTTCATTTCCAGAACGGGGATTGAAGTGTATTGATGTGGAGATTTGGATTTGGAAGGATCTGATAAAATTGTAGGAACTTTCTGCAAGGTCACTGCCTCCCACAGCTGAGATATTTGTTAATGATTGTATATTGTTTCATAGGTGCATGGTCTTTTTGAAGTATATGATTTTTTAAAAATATTGTCAAATCAGGTGTTATTCAAGAGATGGATTTGACCATCCTTTCAATAGGTGTCTCTAATTTTACTTTTCCTCTTTGACCACTTGAATTTTGAAGCCCTGTTTAATTATATAAAGTTTTAAGACAATTCAAGTCCTATCCTACAATGTCTGACTTGGTAAGAAAAACTTGGTAAGCCTTTGATAAGACTTTTTAAAAAAAACCAAATTGTTGTCTGGAAAATGCAAGGTACAACCTATTGTCTTAATACCTATTAAATGCATTTAATAAAAAAAAAAAAAAAAAGTAAAACTTTTATCTGTATACTTTTCACAGTGTCAAAGGTAGCTGTAATAATAATGGCAACTTGTTTCAGTTTTTTCTGCCATATTTAGTAGAACCTTTTCATATAAAATGATTATTTTTCATGTATTCTGTTCCTTTAAAAGCATTGTTTCCAAGTCTGTATATGTCATAGTTTAATTAACCAGTTACCTGAATTGAATCACTCTTGTAGATACAGGACTCTCACCCTCCTTTTTCCAATCAAAATATCCTAGGATCTGATAGATCTGAATTAAAAATACTGTGTTGATAATGAGTAATCATCTCCATACACTCTGTTTTTCTTCTCTGGTGTAATTAAACCTGGACGAAGTTAAAGATTTCATTCTCTGTGCAGGTATGATTGTACAAAAAGACAGATTTACATTTTACACTTTTACATTAATTTGAAAGACTTCCTAATTCACAAAGTCATTTTCCAGTTTTTCATTTTCATTGCTTTCAAGTTGAAGGAGACGTGAAACCAAATGAAATCTGGGTAAGGCACCTTTCCCTTAGCAGCAGAGAAGAGACTCTTGTATTGAGGACAATATGTTCAGAATGTTGATGTTTTTGTAAAAGTTTATACAAAATTGCATCCTAAGTACTGTAAATATGTACAGAATGTCGGTGGCATGAGTTTTATGGTAAACATTATAAGCTTAATTTAAAAGAGTAACACATAGTGTAGAAACACCAGGTGAATTTCGAGCTACATCAGCAAAGATGCAATCTTGAAGTAAAAACATGCCAAGTGTGCACAGGTTTTTGTGTACAGTTTTAAAGTAACAGAGATCTTCATGTAGTAGCTTTCCTAAAAGGTGCCTGTTTATTCGTTGTGGCCTCAGTCTCGAAACTCTTTTCAGTCATCAAATTAAGCTTGTTTTCATTAATGACTTCTACCACCAATGAGGTATATAATTGTCAATGAAAAATCCAATTTAGCCCATGAGTTTTCTACATTTTCATGCCTTGCAGTTCCCAAACCATTCCAAAAGCTTTATAATTTTCACGTTATTATAATGTATTATATAACTAGAGTCCCTGACTTGATTGAGGGGGATTAAATAATCTGATTTGTAGTCTGTGTACAACAGAAGTGAACCCTGCATGGAGCCCTGGTTGGAAGGGAGACTTTGGCTGGTGCATCCCTTCCATGAGTGCTGGGTGAGGACTTGGAGTGGCATGAGAAGGAGAATTTTAAATTAACATTTCACCTAAGTTTCAGTTCTTGGTACCCTGAGTGGACCTTTATTGTGAGGTAGATCCACCATAAGAAGGACTTTGTCATTGCATTGCAGTACTATTGTCAAGTAGGGCATTTTTCTGCTGTTCATAGCTGTTTTGTTTCTGGGTAAAAAAAGGTTTACAGTGCATAAAATACAGTTCACTATCACATGAAAAAGAAATATTTGGTTCCTCAGAAAATGGTGGAAGAATTTACACATTTTCACATAGGTGTACAAGTATTGTACAAGCACTTTGATTTATCAGACTGGCACCATGGGAGCCCTTAGTGAAATGGAGCCTTAGGAGATATTTTGACCCTCTAAATACAGAAGTTTGCAAATGTGATGCACAATCTAGGAAATTGCAGAGAGTGAGAGAAGCATGGTAAGAACATGGATTAGGAAAAATGATATTGTGTTATTTTTTTATGAAAGAGGGCTACATTGTATTCTGAGAGAGAATACTGCAGGTGGATTGAGAATTGCTAGGAGTACTGAGAAGTTATGCAGGGAAGAATGAACACTGTGTCTGCATTTAGACAATACAATAGAACATGACAGACATGTACAGATAATAAATACTATAAAGGAAATAAATTGCAGTTTAAATATGATTCTCCTACCATTAAATTAATTAGTTATTCAGTGAAGTGGAATTGTTGCACTTTCAAAACAGGTACAGGAAGTTTTAGGTTTCTTGATTTTTTTCTTATGTAAGTGTAATAAACCTCTGGAACTCATTGCTACAATATATAGTAGAAAACAAAACCTAGCAAGAATTAGAATGAGTCTTAAACCCAAGCTTTTGTATATAATGAGAGACCATGTACAACTGCTCCAGATAGAATCAGAGATGTAAACACTGAAATAACATTTCTATTGTTATGTGAAATAACATTTTTAGTGTTGAAGCCAGCGTTGATGGGAGTTAGGAAGAATCTTCCCTTGGGACAGGTAGGGGATGTTTTATGCCATAAAGGTTTAAAATGCATTTTCCTTTGGGGTGCTTGTGCTTCTCTGCTGCCAGAACCCAAACCTCACACACAACCCTTCTGTGTAGTTAGTCTTAGTTATCTTTTTGTTACAGCCTCAGAGCTCTTTGTGTTTTGGCAGTGAAGCATTAAAGCCGAGCAGAATTTATATTACTTAGATGGTTTGTTTTGCTTTACACAGCCTTTTCTGCTAGAGAATTTGGAAAATTCTGAATTAAGTGATATTTCAGCTGCAACAATGACATCTAGGGGCTGATTTATAGTAATTTAATTTAGATACATATCTCCTAGTTTTGAGAAGATGGTTACTAATATGTTTACTAAATCTAAATTATTAGTATTTGCTAAAAAGCTGTGAATATGATATATATCATATATTCGGAGAATAACCATGACATTTTTAATTTCTTATCTTTCTGTCTTTTGTTTCCCCTTGATCTGTCTTTTAATTATTTTAGTACCGCAAATCAGTGAATCTCTCATTACTTTAGACCTTGTATTTTTCCATGACACATTATCAAATGATGAGATTTTTTCAATCTGTACTTTAGGTATACTTTTCTGTGAATTAAAGGGAAAACACTTTGCCTCTGCTTTCCTACATGACTTATTCTGTCTCCTAGAATCACATCTACTTGATTTTGTACAGGAAATGAGACTAAAACTCCCTGTATTCAAGCCCCTGCTTTCCCCAGGTTTATGGGAGTGTAGACATAGGCTTGACTCCAGATTTAAACCCTGTGATTCAGAGCCACCTCTAAGCTCTACGTAAATCTAATTTTATGTGTGCAAGTGTATACGTAAAATACGTAATTGCAATTTAGAGATGATTTAACAGCATCTGTCCTATTATTCGCAAACTTACTCTCATTCCCTTGAATCTTAGTTATTTGACCATAAGTCACTTATTTGGAATTGCTTTTTAGGGAAAAAAAATTCTATATTTCCTTCTCATCGGCTTCTTCACTTATATTTACAACTTTTTCTTGGGAGTAAGAAAATATAATATTTCTCCAAAATTCTCCTCATGCTATTCTGTGGAATATTGTTATTATCTTCAACATAATCACTTATTGTTGGTCTTGAGCAGAAGAGACAACCAGGTGAGCTGAAATGAGTGAGACATTGTGGAAAGCTTCACATTGGCTCAAGGCAAGGTGCTAAAATATTCTCTGCAGTAAATAAGATTATTTTTTTGGATACAGCTATACCAACAGCAGCGTGTATAACTTATAATTTATGTTGAAGTTACACTGGCACAGCAGTGCTTTTCACAATTGCTGTGTCTGTTGATTTCACCCATGAAGGAAGTGAAAGCTTATTTCTGCCAGTGATATTGGCAAAACATAATCAGAACTGCATTCTATGTTAGATCTTACATAAAAACTGCTGTCAGTGTGTTGGAGATAATTTTTATGGACTTGGTCAAAGTACTGTTGGAAGGGCTGCAGTGAGTGGAAAGCAGGATAAACCTGGGCTGTAGCTCAGTGTGAGGGAGGAAGGACCCCACTGCCATCTTTTTCTTTTTTTTGGAGGGGGAAATGTTAAACTTGCAGATTCTTAAGAGGTGTTTTGCCATTGTCTTCAAGTCTCAGGGCTTCTCACAGCACTCAGAACAGGCAATTTCCTTACACCTGGGTTAATATAAAGTGGGGTCTGTGTACGTGTACTGAGGACAGATCTGTTTTAAATTAGTCAAACCATTGATTTTGGATGGGATTTTGCTGCTGAATTGGCTATGGGGAAACTCCACTTAGAATAGGGGAAGAAAACTTACTTATCTGTAGAGAAAATATCAAGGCAGTCCACAGAGCCTTGCCACATTATGTACTATATTGTAGTGCCCATTATTTTTATCCCTTTTTATTACTTTGCATAGATACTGATATTTTTGCCAGCTCTTACTCCGAACAGTGCTTTAGGTCTGTAATCCAACTCAGGGAGTGCAGAATGTGATTTATTACTGTCACTTGTAGCAGGGGGAGTCATATGCACAAAAGATACCAACAACAATGACAGCAAAGTACCACTCTTTTTATCTTGTTATAGTCAGTGAAAATACAGAAGTGCCTTTTGCATTCTTAAGAGGAATTATCTGTATGTGAAGTGCTGCATTAGAGCAGGTACATACTGATCCCAGTAGCTACATTTGCCATTCAGAAATGCCCCAGTGACTGTCCTCGGTGTGTATTTACACATCCAGGAGAATTCATTTGTGAATGATAAGCTGCAGGAAGCCTAGAATCACATCATGCATTACATAAATTAATATTTCACCTGTAAAAGGAGATCCCCTAAAAAGAATTGGACTCTCTGGAGATCTAATATAGCTAATATTCCTAAAATTGTTTTAATTGGTGATTTTTTTTACAGTTCTAGTTAAAAGACATTACTTTCCCCTCCTTGTTAAATCACTCAGTGTGAACAAAAATACTCTAATTTCTGGTACAAGCAAAAACCTCTAGGTTATATACTACATGCTATCTCCCAAAAGATAAAATAGCACCAAAAATTTGGAAATCCAGTCAGGTGTGAAACTCTGGTATATCCATGACCTACTTTTAGTCTTAATCACCAATGTTGGCCTGAACAAAAGTATTAAAACTTCCTGCTCAGCATGGAAACTGGATAGCTTAAATCAAGAAATAAGAATTGCCTTTGGGTATTTCTCACATCATTAAAGGGAATCGTGGACCAGTCCTTCAGTAGTTCTGAGTGGTCCTGGCGACTTTCCTGAAATTCCATAGGTTGATCTCCTGCAGACTTTTTAGCATCAAAGAACTTTATGAAACCAAAGGAGCCTGTTTATTCTTAGTTATTCAGTCTTCCTACTGTTTATTAGATAGGAGTTGACCAAAATGAACCATCACAGTTTTCTGTAGTGACCTTGAGGTGGCAGCAGCATTACATTCGATTCTGCCATGCACCAAGTCCATTAAAGGTGAAAGTAAAATTTGCAATAAATCAAAATAATACTGATTGTTATAATTTTATTACCAGAGCATTAAGTCAATAAAACTTATCTGAAATGTCATTTGCATTGTATACAATTTTTACTAGTTATCAAGTATGTTTTAAAAGCATGTTTAAAGCAACCAAATGAAGAAATTGGTGATAAATTGTTGAAAATCTGGGACTTGTCTAATGATGTAGTAAAACTAAAGTCTGTTTTGATCTCTTGTATTGTAAAAGACTGTTTCTAAGAGCATTTGTTAGTACAATAATGTCTTGTGTTTTGACTAACTATATTTAATGTCCTAATGTCTGATTAAATATTTTTATGCAACTTGTCAGGTCTTTTTTCATTCACGGTTTTATGTAGGAAGGTCATCTAATTATATGACACCCTTTCAGTGAAAGAGAATGTGTTTGTTTCTTTTAATAATGAGGAATAATGAAACTTATTTATGTTGGAAGTCAGGGAAATTTATTGGAGAATTACAACATGAGAAACATGAAAATTAAAAAACCCTTTTAATAGCATATTCATTACTGAGAAGCTTACAGGTAATGAAGTAGTTGTGTGAAAGCCAGGATGCCGGGTGATATAACTCTGCCCATGTCAGATTTCAGGCCATGGTTATTTTGCATTTCTATGCTGTCAATTACTGTTAGGCTACCAAATTATGTTTAGGTAATTTGTCAAATAGGAGGCCTTGGAAGAAAAGGAATTTACGAACTTTGGGCTGGGAAGGCAGTTGGGGTGCTGGGATGCTCCTGGTGCTCAGGCTGTGTGGGGGCACTGCCGATCAGGAGCTGCTGCCCTGTAAGAGCAGCCCAAGCCTGGGCTAGAATCCAAATTAGATGTCTGTTATCCAGTATAATGATGGGGAAGCAGCAACTCAGAAGTCTTTTCCCTAATAAATGCAGAAAAATAATGATACTGGTGTGTTTACATCAGTTAAAAACTGGTGTGAAGGAATCCCTTTATGTAACAGATGCTAAAGGAATCCCAGTAACTGCTTAAAGATAGCTTATGTGATAGATAAACTAATTCAGTGTAATTCAGTGAAAAATAAGATTAACTTGTTCATTTAAGTTTTTAATATATTCAGTCTTTAATTTTAAGATACGACATTTAGACCTGTTTAACCTTATATTCACTTTTTTCCACTTGTTTTGTTTGTTGACAACTTCTTCAGCTAAAGAAACTGGTACTAAATGTGAGTGAGTATAGAGGTATGTAAACAAAAATGCAAGTTGAATTATAGTTCCACGATAAGGTGTTATTAAGTTTAAAAAACAGAGAATCACAAACCACAAGCCAACAGAGATTACAACACACAAATGCTGTTTGGGCTGTGCCAGTGGTTGCTGGAGACAATACAAATACTGTTACTTCTCTAAGACACAGATCTTGTCTTTTCCTTCTGGTCTGTACTGTCATTTTCTCTTTGTCACACTTTGCTGTTTCTTGAACTAACTTCTGGGATTCCAGGGCCAGAAAAAGATGGAGAGAGACTTTTTACAAGGGCACATAGTGATAGGACAAGGGGGAATGCTTTTCAACTGTCAGAGGCAGGGCTGGATGGGATCTTGGGCAGGAATTGTTCCCTGGCAGGGTGAACAGGCCCTGGCACAGGGTGCCCAGAGCAGCTGTGGCTGCCCCTGGATCCCTGTGAGTGCCCAAGGCCGGGCTGGACATTGGGGCTTGGGGCAGCCTGGGACAGTGGAAGCTGTGCCTGCCCATGGCAGGGAGTGGAATGGGATGATCTTTAAGATGCCTTCCAGCCCAAACCATTCTGGGATTGTGGTTTTTCAAAATTTCCAAAGACTTGAATGCAGTAAGTGACAAAAAAGCAGAATAACTGAGATAACAGCAGTACTCCTGTGAGGAATGTAATTCACTGTGAGCCTACTTCTTCTCTCTTTCTGATTTTAACCTTATGGCTCTTTATCATCAAAATATATTTACCTCAGAAATAAAAGTAAGGCAGTAAATGTATATGAGCTGAACATAGTTAACCTGGAAACTAAATCAGTAATTTCTTAGAATTATATAGAAAGGATGTTTAGAGGATACCCCTTATCTGCGTTGGTTAGGGATCTTGATTATCAGTATCCCAAAAGGGAGATGTGCTTTTTATTTGCCTTTAGAGCAACATAAACACCTTTTGTTGGAGAAATATAAAAATAGTTGTCCCGGCGGGGGGCTCTTTTTGAGTATACAGAGTCCAAATAAACAAGTTGCCTCAATGTCAGTGGGAGAACAATCTACTATAGATGTAGTAGATCTAGTGGTGGGATATTCCGGAGATTTTGACCTGGAACAGATATTTTAGGTTTTATTCAAGTGTTAGTATAACCTTTGCCTAATGCTCTGCACTAATGTTAAGCAAGACCTTTTTGTCCTGGAATCACAACGTTGTTGTCTTAATGGTACCATTGTTAAACTAAAATGGAAGGTACCTGGTGTGATCCATCTCTTTGGTTAAGCAGTGCAGTATCTGATAAAGGGTATTTTATTATTTTGTGGAGTAATTTGTATAGCAAAGAATAAATTGCAAACTGTTCAGCAAGCAATACTACCATTCAGCAAAATCCCATTACCTAGAACATTAAAACAATCATTCCAAAACATGGTTTGTAATGATTTGAACACGTTTCTAAAAAATAGATGACCACTGTACATTTACAGTTGACACAGAGGTCCCTAATGTCAAGAAAGCACTCTTGACCTTGATGGGTGGCTGCAATTCCACTTAAATCAATTGCCAATACAAGTCAAATGAAGTTCTTATGGCTGTCTAGTGTGCACTTCACTGTTCTTCTGACATTATTGTTCTACTCCAAGTCATTCTTCAATCTTAACAGCTGAGAGGGACCTGCATTCTGCAGCTTTATGGGGAAAGAGCACTAAGTTCTACCTCTTGTGTTTTGAAAGCTTCTGCTCTTTTTCACTTTTTCCAAGAGAATCAAACCACATTGTGTTCTACTTAGAGCACAGTCCTTGGTCTGCAGCTGGCAAAGCCAGATGTTTGTTACACTGAATACAGAATGCATTTTTACTGCCCACCATTTTACTGGTCCTTGATTTAATTTGATAAACTTGAAAACTGGAGATTTTTGTTAATTTAGCTTTATTGGAAGCTTTCACTATATTAAAGATTTAGAACAGATATGTTCTAAACAGTTATGTTAAGAATGATGGTGATTACAGCTTTTGAGGTGTTTTGTGGTGTGGAAGAGAAAGAGACACAATAACTCAGAAAAAATAGGTCGAACCCTGTGTTTGTGCCTTTCTGGATACTTACTTTTCAGAGGATTTTGTTAAAATTGTAGATGGATAGATGAAAAGTGCTATGAACTTGTTAAACATTTTGCTTAGGAAAGAAAATCCTTGGCTGTACAGAACTTTCTAAAAATACCTGGGTTAGTGTTATTAACTTGTATTTGCTCTTCTAAATGAATTTAAGTGTCTGCCTTTTAACAAGTGGGAGTATTAAAGGCTGACATCATGGCCCAGAGTTTACATGACTTTAAAAAGCCAAGTGCAGATACTTTACAACAGATAATATAAACTATGGCTAATCCTCTCCAGCCCCCACCCCTAATCTCTTTCATGAGTAGTCCAAGCTTTTGAAAGTTCCCATATTAATTGAGAATAATGGAAAAACTCAACTGAACTCATATGTTAGTGTTAGATACATATGATAGCTGATAAGAATTGATAATGAAAAAAGTGATTCTGGTTGCCAGTGAAGTCTGGCTGGGATGGTATTAAGAGGATGCTGCAATTAATGTAAAACTAATCACCAGTCTTCCATGGGGAAATGCAAATTGCAAGTTGTTAGAAGGCCTGTTTTGTTCCATAGGACTTGTATTGCTGCTAATCCACTTAGTAGCACACATGTTTCTCTGTTGAGGTGTTTTTAAATGAAAGCTTTGAAGTATTATTTGTATTTTAGAGATTCTATAGATTTATTTAGATTCTATATTTTGACTCTTCTGTTTTTACTAAATATATAAATATGTTTCCCTGTTCTTTCTTTGCCAGACTCATTGGCTGAGGTCAAAGTAAGTGGCTCGATTTTGTTCATTCTCCTAAGCTCCTGGAAACTGTAGTGTACAAAGCTATTGAAGTGACCACTTGACCTAGAGTAAATGTGGTACATATTCTGACCCTGTCTGCAGTTGAAATTCCAGGATTCTGATGTGTCTGATGTTCTGTCCTTCTGCTGGTGAGCAGGAATAGCTGCACAAACCCTACATTTAGTTACCTGTCACTTTCAGCATTGAACACAATGTGAAACAAACTTTTGTGCTGTGTGTTTTGTTTAGTTCATTCATTTAAATGTACTCATAGACAATGACTCCTTGCAGTGCCTGTGCATCCTGGCAGTGAGCAAGAGGAAATGTGTCAGCCACAGCTGGGCTGTTCCTCAGCACAGGAGCTTGTTCCCAAGCCTGGGTGTTCAAACACTTCAGTTCTGAAGAGCAGCTGTGCTGAATAAAGAGGTGCAGATGTTCTTACCGCACCAGGAGTGTCCTGGGAAGTGTGCTTGAAGAAAGACCCTGAATCCCATTTACCTCCTGTGAAACAAATGACAGGTCCTAGTGCTTGTCTTTAATCCACGGGAAAAGCAAGTTCAGGTTGAGTGTAGAAAGGAGGAACATTGGAACAGTTGTGCTTGCACTTACAAATCCAGTTTTGATGCCAGAGGAAATATCTTTGCTTTCAATTAATTATGAAGGAAGAATTTCTTCCAGGCAAATGTAGCATATGTCATAACTAAGTTTTGTGTATAAAAAGACAGTGTTATTGAAATCAAATGTTTGGCAAATATTTTGTCCAAAAGTAAACACAGTTTGGTCAGTGTTTGTTATTTCACCAAATGTTATGATTTGTTGCCACTTTGAAGCTAAAGAGCAAAACCATAGAAACTTATTGAAGGCTCTTGTCTTCTCTATACCATTGAATGTTTGAGCTTTTATCATACAATGTAGTCCTTTCAGACCTTGAAGATTTAGATCAAGGTATGGAACCAACAAGAACAACTTCCAGAAAAAGAAATAATTTTGGTTTGTGCAGCCCTTTCCTCTGACATGAAAGACATTTCTGAAAAAATAGAAAGCCATCTGCTACTTTATTGTTTGATATTAGCGGCAGAATAATGCCCAATTTTAATATCATACTGTTGGCTGTGTACTGCACTAATTTGTTCTGTGACATCAATGAATCAAAGTAGAGTTCCAGATAGAAGAACATCAAAAGGAAATTAATCTCCCTGTGATAGTATTAATAATTTCAGAATGGATGTGTTTTGCTCAATTATGGTAACCATTGAGAGCTGTGTTTTTGTGGACTGTTAGATCAATATCACAACTGCTACACAAATCGAGGGTGTAAGAATGAGACTGGTGCTCCTCAGTATCCAGGAGTGTCATTACTAAGGACAAAAATCTAACTGAACATTCTTGGTAGAATTTTATGGTTACTTAAGGAAAGGAGAAGTGAAAGTGTGAACTCAGTGGGGAAGGGGGGAAACTAGAAAAAACCCCATCACTTTTCCATATGTTGGTCAGGATGGGCCTGGCATTAAAGGTATCATTTACAGAGTTTGTAACCAGAAATTAGCTGTGTGGTTCTGGAAAAGATTTAGTGGAAATGGAGGCCAATTGTGTTGCAGACAGGAGGTATCATAAGGGTATTCAGCATATATCTTCTGAAAATATGATTTTGAAGTAATTAATTAGTTTCTTTTTTTTTAATATATATTAATCCTGTCAGATTAATACAATGTTTATTAGAAAGCATGTTTCTTTATGTAGATCTGTTGCAGACAGGTAAAAGATGTTATAAAAGAAAGGCCTTATGAAATCAAGCCTCACTCAGCTGAGTTGGGAAGCTAGCCTGTCACTCCTAAGTGCAGATAGCTTTCAAGTTCCCATACAAAACAATCTTGGGTAGGAAAAGTTCATTAACACAACAACCTATTCTTGGGGAGAAAAACAAGTAGCAGCTGCATAAATATTAGATTTGTCCTATGAGAATCCAGAAAGGAAAAATGTAAATACCTGAATCTTAGCACATATGCACAAATCACCTTCTGAGCAATGAATGAAGTAGTAAGAAAACTACTAGCCAATTGGTGTTGCACACGAGGTCTGTGAAAACTGTATGAGTTATGTGAATAAAGAATTGGCTTTTTCTGCATGAAGAACATGGAGTCTCAGCTGACTTACTACAACATATATCCATACAGTTTCACATCTTTTCATACAGATAGATATATACAGGATTTGACACAATAAAAGAAATTTTTAGATACAGATCCTTCCAAGTGCTTACTCAATTCAAGGGGAGAGGAGAGGGTTGCTGCAGTAAAGTGTGCTTGTTGTAGCTGCACAGCATGATACCCACAGACAGACTGGGACTATATTTAGGGTTCTGGTTGTGTGCTGAGAATAGAACTAAGTGAGTACAGAGGCCCAAATGTGTCACTGAAATAAATATTGGCAGTATGGATGTGTGATCAAAATATCCAAATATATCAGAGACTGACTGCAGAACTTAGAGTCAAGAATAGCCCAGGCAAGGATAAGATTTCAAATAAATCTAGTATTCCCTTTTATTTATGTTTACCGCCTTTCCCTTTCCCCCCTTTCTTGTTCTATTCCCCCCTCAGCTGGCAGTCAGGGGTGTTCATCATCCTGGGGATGTGCAGGGTTGACCTTGTCCTGCAGCCAGCCTTGGGGGTCAAGGCAAGGACTGGGAGATCTCTTACCAGTGACTGTCATGGGCAGATCAGGCATGACCTGGGGAAAATTAATTTAATTTATTGCCACATGAAACAGATTTGAATGGTGAGAAAGAGACAAAAACACCCAACGCCTGCCTCTGCTTCCTTCTTCTTCTTCCTAGGCTCAACTTCACTCCTTCCTTCCTAACTTCTCTGTCCACCCCAGCCCCAGCCAGGGATTCTTCTAGGCTCAATGCTCCCAGGGTTGCTCTTCTTTTTCACTCCTGCTTTCCACCATGCTTTTCCTCACCCCTTGCCCTCACTGCCAGTCATTTTGCCCTTTCCCAGATATATTGCCGGAGGTGCTGAGGCTCAGCTGTGCCCTGTGCTGGGGCACTCTGGAACCAGCCGGAACCATCCCAGCACTGGCCCCTGGGCATGGGGCAGTGACCTGCTCTATACTGATCAGCTGTTCATCTCTTTACTCCTGAAGAACTGCTGCTGATATTAATGAACTTGGGCTTTGTCTATAAGGATGCAGTGATTTTTTTTAAGATTCTATTCTATTCTTAACAATACTGACGTTCCTTGTTCTAGATCAGCACTGTGGGAGTTAGGACTTTTCCTGCATGGTCTGAGATAACATCAGATGCTTTTTGAAGTTCTCTTTCCATCTGAAATGCTGCAATAATATCTTGTATTAAAGACAGCAGATGAATAATTAGACAGTACTGTGGAAGGGCTTCCATGGAGTAGGAACCTTGGGAGGACAAATTAAAATCCAGCCATCAGCATATCCTCACTGCTCTCCTCTTCACCACCTCTTCTGCTTTCCCTTCTGCCCAAAATGGAGTTTTCAAGGGAAAACCAACTTAAACAGGATTTGATAATGTAGAATTTGAGGCATTTGAAGGAACTTTTCACACCAGTCAGAGATTCACATCAGATGTACTGTTGGGATTGTCCTTGCTTGGTTCTAGTAATGAAAAAAAAAAAATGACAGGAAAACAGAGAGGTGATCCCCCTGTAGTATTGAACAAGGCCCAATTGCTGTCATGAAAATTAAAGGAAAGCTTCACAGTTTTTCTGCTAGGTATTACGGGATAGAAAAATTTGTCTCTCTGATTTTGCCCACAAGTCCCAAGAATCTACTTTACCTGTAAAATTATTTTTTTTCTCTTTCTTCACATACATGTTCTAAATACCATAGACCTAAATAGCAAAGACTGTCAGCAAATTATGAGAATGAGAGGTGCTGTTGCACAGCAGTCTTGGGAAGCTGTTCACATCCCGTGTTCCTTTGTTTCTCTCCTCCAGGCTGATAATGTGCTTTTGGAGAACAAACTCACCCACTTCCCCTGGAAATGTAGTTCAGAAAAACTTCCCTTTTCTCCAATGTTTATATAAATTCAGATCTGAAAAGCAATAAACTCTAAATATGTCTTTAAGTGAAGAAATACTTAGGCAGTATTTGTGAGCATGGAAATAGTATCTGCCATTTGGGTTAATAGCTTATCTTCTTTATAAGAGCAGGTAAAGATAGCACTGCATATAAGCATGTGGAGTTACTGTCTCCATTCAGATTCACTAAAAATCTGCATTGTCAACTGAAAAATTTAGGTTATTAAATGCACAATGCATTGTAACTATATGTGCAATGGTTATCTGTTTACTAGCTCTCTGCTTTTCCAAAGTCCTTTTACAAAATATTTTTTATAGAGATACAACATGCCGTGTTTCAATGCAGTCCTGCAGGGAGAGATGCAATTAAGAATGTTATGCAATAATACATTGTTTTTCTTACACATAATGTATTTGTGAGCATTATAGATGCAGGCAAAAGTGCTGAGCTCAGTAATTCAGGTCTTTACATGTTGGTACCATACTGGCTGCTTCTGCAGTTTTAGCACAAAAGTAGTAGTCCCAAAACCAGTATTAATGATAAGAAATTGAAAGTAATTCAGGAATTTTTTTGTAGAACAATATTGAGAATATTGCTATCTAAAAGTTTGCCAGACATTAGTTACATTTTCCCTTTTTAATAGAGATGGCTTATTTCTGAGAAAAATCTCCAAAAGAGTGGTCATGAAGCAGAAAAAAACTTGATTTTTGACACTCAGTGCAATATCATTGTCAGTTAATACATCTTCATGAACTATAAAAAATAATGGTGATAAAACCCTATCTGGTTACCAATTGTTTTCCTTTTGTTAAAGTTGGACTTCATATTTTTTGTCATTTGTACAGGGTTTTTTTTTTTTAATTTCCTAAATGCTGGACTTCCTAAACATTTTTTCCTTTTTTTTAAATTTTTTTTTATTTTTATTTTTTTTGTGCACTTGTTCAGTTACATAATTTACATAATTTTAAGATGAAGGATATGTTTTTAAAATATCTACCCTTGATTTTTGTTTTTCTAATGATAACACAACTTCTATTTTCTTCTTACTCATATGCAGAAGAATTCCATTTAACTTGCTCCAAAACTGGATCACCTAATCAAAACTGAAAAGGTAAAATCCTTACATTATAATACTGAAATCAGTAGTTCAGTAGGAAAAAAAAAAAAAAAATCTAGTGAAAGAGTTTTTAATAAATCATAGCAATATCTTTTATTGCTCAATTAATTTACTACTATGTACTGTAAGTAATAATTAATAGCAGTGCAGTCTCTCTACCTTGTCTGCCGTTACCATCATGACCCTTTGTAATGCTGCAGAAACATTTTAAACCTTTCGAACTCTAAATGTGGGTGGATGTCTTTCATAGGAAGTAACACAAAGTTTCACAAGCTAAATTATTGATGTTTTGTGCATGAAACTTGCACCTGTTAGGTAACAGTGAAAACTTTATAAAGAAGTATCAGATCACTGCGAAAATACATTTTGTTGTGTACATAAGATCTTATTGTATTTTTAAGAAAAAGTGGAAAGAGCAGAATGTATTCAGTTATAGGAATTTCTGTCTTACTGTGCAAAAATGCTCTGCAAACATGTTTAAATTAAAATCTTGTGGAAATGAAATATAGTCATTTCCCCCTGGCATTTACCTTTTGGAATTTACCAGTGATCAGACTAATTCCCAGAGTAATTGCAAAACGTTTTCCTCTTACAGACAACTTGGGTATCTGTGTTGATGAATTCCCGAGTGCTCACTGACACATTTGTTTGAATTCTGGGTGGTGGTTTGCTTTCTGTGCTTCAAAGCAAGAAAAACCTCCTAGATGACACCTTTGCAGCTAATCCGGAAGTTAAGGATAACCCTGATTTTTTAGATTTCCCTATTTTGTCAATGCCAGACAGGGCCCCAAATGAGCAGTGGATAGCCAGTGAATACTGTTATGTCAGCCACAGGTGTAGCACATAATGTTTGACTGTTGAAACACTTGCCTGTGATTACAAGTTAAGTATGTAACTAAAATTAATTTTAGAACACCTGTAATGTCCTTACAGTGTTGTGGAAGTCATATTTAGTGGGAAGGTTGATAAATTAGTTTTCATGTTAAGCCTTCTAAAACAGAAGGCTTTGATCACTGTGGTGAGTAGGCACAAAACTCCAGGAGTGTCAGCTACTTGTAATCTGTACTGCATTTGCCTTCTGCTCATCTTTTTGGGATATCTGTAGTTTGTGAGCCAGGATTTTACTTTTGTGCAGCCATTTCAGTAGCTACAATGGTATATTGTTAATTGATGAGTTAATTATAGCTGCTGACTCTCATGTTGATCTGGAGTCATATTTTCAAGCTGTGTGACTGGAGCCTGTTAATTTCTTTGGGACACCTGCATATGAAGAACATGTGACCAGGAGTTATCTCCTTTTCTTAGCACTGCTTCTTATGTCCTGTACTGTTGGATATTAATTTGCAATAGATTTAACATTAGTAAGCAAACTCCTATTCCAGAGTTGCCAGTTCCCTGATGAGCAGTGGTGAAATTGCCTCTCAGGAAGAGTGATCAGTAAACTATGTTTGTGAAGACTGCCTCTGTTTTTGTGGAAATTTCACGGCAGTGAAGATTGTGACTGGAAAGATACTAACTAAGATGACAGAAGTAATTCATAAACACCCCACCCCTGACATATTCTAGAAAGATTTGTCATAAGCTGCTGAAATGAAGTTTCCCCTAAGACCATGGTAAGGTCCTGTGTGGAATCAGGGCCTCAAAATTCTGAATAATTTGCAATTTCTATTGTGGTTATTAACATTTAGCTGGTTAGAAGCAACCATAGCTCTAGGAACTAGGCAGAATAGTGTGGGGAGGATCTTCATGAGGAAACAGTGACTCTGTCTTCTGGCTGAAAGGAGAAATTGAAGAATTTTTGATGGAGTTAGAAAATACTAAAAGGTGTCTCAGAATCAGCATTCAGAAAATTATATACAGATGCCAGTAGCAAATAAATACTCCATTCGTTCCTGTATCATTAACTTTTCTTTTTGACTGCAACAAGTTTCATATGCTAAAGAATATTTGTAAGTACATTTTGAAAAAGACATCTTTATTACATTCACATTATATACGACAGGCTGGTTCAAATAATTTTTGACAGCAACGATGTTGTCTTGAAAACAATGCAGAAATTTTGTTGATGCTGTGGATTATTGATTGACAACAGATGGCAGTATAGCAGGTGTATTTACCTTGTAATGAAAAAATGCCAGGATATGAGACATGGCTGAAATTTACAAAAAGGCAGTGGGAGCCTAGTTCACTTCTTTTAGATTATTTAGTCTCTCCAGAAAATACTGTCCCTTTGTTAGGAATGACTTGTATCAGGAAGATGTGGGGTAATAAAAGGTGGATTGAGTTCTGCAGGTCAATTCCTTACTCACCTGTGTGAGCTGCTGCAGAGACCGAAGGAGTCTCCAGCCCCCCTGGGGTGACCAGACCTGTCCTTTCTATTCCCTCCTTGTCTCTGTGTTCAGTCCAACCTTATCACGGAGAGGAAATGTCTCAGTTTATTTTGTGATGTTCTAATTTTAATATCTTAGCTGGAAATTCCTATTTCACCATATGGAAGCGTGAGATAGAATTGAGAGTTTTCTCTGAATTTTTTCTACTCCGGATTTTTACACACATCTGAAGGAGATTCCTCTTTCAAGCTGTACTTGCCCTTCATGTACTTGATAATATCAACACTGATGATCTCAAAATCACAAAATATTTGAAGAACCTATGAGAAAACTAAATGAACAAAGAAAGTCCACATTTAGACCTTCTTATATTTTGCAAATAATTTTTAATATTGGTTCACATCAATTTGTAAGGGAATTTGGATGTCTTTACCAGAGTAAACCCACCAAACTATATTGTAGCTGTATACCAATTTCAATGGATCTAAAATGTGACAGTATAGATTATTTGTATGCATTCAGCTTTATGTGCATGTCCAAACAACAATCCTATTTTGACTATCTTGTAACCTATGTGTACAGTTGGCTAAACAGTTAAAGTAATCATGTGCATTATTTTTGTCTGATGGAGTGCAGTGCAGTAAGTACACCCAAAAGGACAATACTGCTTCCTCCTCTTGTGCTGGGGAGACCAGCAGGGACTGGCCATTTAGGGCTATGAGTAAACCAATGCTGTGCTAGGGTGAAAGGAAGCATATGAATCATAAATGTAGCATGCTTCACCTGTTTTGTTGCTAGCTTTATGATTTCATGCTGCTTAAGCATTATGATTTTGTGATTGAACTGTCTGTTTTCCTCCCTTGCAGAGTAATAAGATGACATTGAAGAAAATCCTCCTATTTGGGTTGTAGCGTGTGCAAATATATCAACGCTGGATCTGAATCCCTGAATTAGCCCTGATTTGCCCTCCATTCTTTTCAGTCTCTGAGTTTGCACTGTCTTCTAAATTACTGCGTGGATGCTTTGAAGAGTAACAAGAGTCAAGAAGTTTTTCTTCCTTTTGAGAGGGTTTGACTCCCATTTTATTGTTTGTACACTACAGTTTATAAGTTGGTTGTTGAAACTATAACTATTTTATTTTTTTTCTTACCACTTTGTTTCTGCTTATTACATCAGCCAAGGAAGAGATAAATCTGAAGTTTTTTCAGCAGAAGATATCATTTCACTCCAGAAGAGCTTTCTGTGCTTTTTCAAAGAAAAAATGGAAGTTTTGTTTTGAATTCAGAGGAAGCAAGATCAAACTCTCAGTCAGTTAAGACAGAAGAAATGAACGAAGGGACTTGACACAATAACGTCATTTAGGTTGTTCAGGTTACTGAACAATACTCTTATTTGAGAGTATTCTCCTCTTCTTCTGAATAATTTATTTATTTTTTATCAATGTAATGTTTTATGCCTTGGATTTTTATAGTATATTTGCATTTCTGATGCTGCTGTTAGACAGGAGTAATAGAGCTTCATAAGAGTAGAGAGGTTGGACACAAACATGTTAGAAAGAGAAGGGCTGAAATTTATATTCGGACTGTAGCTATAGAGCCATTACTTCCAGGAATATTCCAGAACAATGACCACTGCATTTATGATAAGAAAATTATATTGGCTTAAATAATTTTAAAAAAATGCATTTTATGTTCTTTTTGTTTCTCTTAGTATTCTGAAACTTTTGAACTGGCAGTGTGTTTTCATAATTACTGAATGTTAGAAATATAATTTAAAAAGAGAAAATGAGATTTTCAAAATATAATAATACAGCTGCAGGAGTGGTTAGATGAGAAGGAATACCAAATAACAGGAGACTTGTGAAAAATCATAAGTGTTGCCGACGCAGTAACAAGTAAGAGAGATATAAATCAAAATAAGCATTCACTGTGTTCTGCTTAGTTTCCCATTCACCTTCTTGGAAAATAATGCTATTATGTTTCCATTATGGTGGATTCTTCAATATTCATTGCTAACTGAGCTGAAAGCAGAATACTGCAGCAAATATAGCAGTTCTTAAATTCTCAAAACTGTGCTGTCTTAATCAGTGGTAGGTTTCTCTTTGTTTTGCCTTGAAATGGGATGGTCCTACATGTTATTTCTTCAGTAACCCTGTTAGTGAATTACTTCTGAAGGAATGCTCATATAATTGACTTCTCAGTCTACCAGACTGGTGAACAGCTGTAATCAGCAGTAAAACAAAGGTCACAGTGAAAGGATCTCTTAGGTTCCGTTCATCTCATACTTTGAGATGTTGATCTCTAGATCTCTGCACACCTTCCATCAGCTGCTGTCTGAAAGACATATGCTTAGGAACGTATAAAGAGCCCCCTTGGTAAGAAGGTAAGAGTTTGTGAAAGAAGTTGCCAGGAAAAAAAAAAGGTTTTGAAAAATAAACTCAAAGCATTTGAATATACCCCCTCTCCCAAATGTCAGAGGAAGATGAATGAATTCTACAAAGACAGTAAACCACAAGGAAATTGTATTTATTTTTAAAATTGTATTTTAAATAATGTGAAGAGTCTTGTTAAGTGGTCTCAACTTTAAGCTATATATCCTCGTGTGATATAGCAAATACTGTCTGATGAAGGCTGAAGACAGCACTGACAATACTGACAATTCCTCTGCTCAGGAACACCACACAAATATCCATAAATCAGGGTGTTGTGTTTTCCATTCTTCAGTAACTGTCACCTGTCCCCTGAAGAAGCTTTGCTCTGTGTTTGGAAAAGAGCTGCCTATGGGAAAACTGAGCAAGCACAGGTTTTAGTGATGTGTTCATAGATGAGAAGTTTGTAGCAGAGCTCAGAATAAACTCCAGAGCTCCTGCTGTCTGTTCTTCACCTAAAAGACTATTTTGTCTTTGGCAAACCCTCTTTTGGTTCTGCCCATCCCTCACTTTATCCATCTGGACATGTTAGTACTTTTTGTATTATTATTAAGTTTTTGAAGATGAAAATAATGTAGAAAAATAACTTGCATAGTGATATCCCCTGTGCAAAATGCATTTAAAAGTAGATGTTTAATTCAAGGGAACTCTTTGAAATCTAGAATCAAGATAGGACTACATATAACAGTTTACATGGTATAATAATAGAAAGCAAGGACTAGAAAATGAAAAGATATTATAAAACAAGGTGTTTCAGGTAGAACTGCCAGACTTGCAGGTGAAATAATTATGATGAATTTTTTGTCATGGTAAAACATAGAAATCCTTTTATTCTCTGTGTATGTGAGCTGCTAATCCAAGTGCCCATACCAGCCTGTGTGAGAAAGGGAATTTGAATACCTGAGCACTGCAACTCAGCAGTTGCTGAAACTCTGGTTGCTGAAAGGTTCTCTTCACAAAGAAGCTGTAATGCCAATATAGCCAAAAAAAGTCGACAACAAAACCCCTCCACAATTAGAGCAAGTGCAGTGGAAATCAGTTCTACAGGCTTGAGGCTTTAATGAACTGAATGCTGTTTGCTATTTATGTTGGTAGAAAAATTTCAACTATTCCTTTAGTCCTTCAATTGCTGCTAAAATCAGTTTTAAGGTAATGAGACACAAATGATGCCTTCTGTATATGCTATGCTTTGTTGAGATAAAATAACGATATGCTAATTATATATTTCAATAAAAGCAACCGTGTCTGTGTAACTACTGCATAGATGCACATTTGAACTAGAAATGGCAGGGAAAAAAAAAAAAAGAAAGATTAGAAAAGAAAGGAGAAATAAACAACAACAAAAGGCAAAATAGCAAAGCAGCTGCTTACAACTACCTGAAAGAAAGATTATCTCATCCTAGTTTCCTCTTGCTGAGGGAAATGTGATGTGATCAGGTCACTGCATGTAAAATGCTGTAAGAATGTGATCCGCACTTCATCATTATAAAATTCAAACATTCTTGAACCTTTTATTCCACCCTGTTCATATTTATCTTTTTGGTCCTGCCTTCATTGGGTACCACATTTGTATTGATAAATTGTAGGTACTTGGAGATGTATTGATGGGCTGAAGACAGTTCAAAATGTAGAGTGCTGTGGCTTTGCATATCATTACACCCAGCTCGGTCTTTGCCTCTTGAAAGCTGTCGATTTGTGCATTATTGCTATTCAGGCTGATAAATGACAGTAATTGTTCTTAAGTTGAAGAGCTGGCTTAATGTGCTGACTTGCTTGGGAATTCTGAGCACCAGGGTTAAACTAGTGCTCCACTGCTTCTAACAAAATGGTCTTTTCCAGCTCAGAATAGATACTTAATTGAATTACTTTAGCTTTCATGCATTTTGCAGCTTTGCATTTGAAGAAAAAATATTCATAACAAGATCAGGGAATTCAGAGCTGTTCATGGGAAGGTCAGGCTTGGTATGTGCCCCCACTTCAAGGCACCTGCTCCCAGTGGTGCTACCACAATTAAAAAAAAAGTTGAGAGGGAGGATATGTTAGTTCCATAATTACACTGAGAAAGACATAAAAAATTAGATGGAGATGTATCACTATTATTTTTTTCTACTGTCCTAGTGGTCAAACTTGGCAAGACACACTTCTAAAGATGAAATACAGCTTATTTTGTATGATTTTTAAAAACAATGTTTATTCATGTGTGTAGCACTGACTTTTCATGTAACTTAGTTTAGGAGAAGTGTCTTAAAGCCTCTGTTAATTTGTTTTAAGAAGAGATTTTTTTTTTTCAGGGACAAATCAAGAATTCCTTATGCAATATGGATCTGCTTTCTTAAATAATGCTTACAGAATTCAAACTAGAATTCAAAATTTTCAGAAGTTGAGTGTGACTTGTATTGAATTATTCACATCTGGCACTGTTTATGTGTGATGCAGTACAAATTAAGGTTCACAATCCAAACGATTCAGTGTCTCTGTGATTCAGTGCTTAGGCCAATTGTCTTTGTTTTAAACAGTTTCTCTGCATTTCTTTTGGGTGACAGCTCTGCATTTCCACATTGACACACACACGAAAAAATCAAATCAGATTGAAAAAATGGAGCTGTTGTAAAAGAAAACACAAAGATTCAGAGTGAAATTTATTTACTTCATTGTGATTCTCTACAATGACTTATTTGTTTCACATATAAATATTGAGTGGGATCAATCCCTTTCACATGAGGTATATAAAGTGTTTCCTTTTACCACCTAAGATAATGTAGTTATTAAACGTTTTCTGTAGTTCCAGGTGTAGTATTTGGGATTTCCTGAGTCAGCATCATAAAGATGTAGATTGTTCATTCAGGCAGAGTTCTAGTTAGAATGCTATTGCAAGATTCTTGTCCTCTTACTTCTAACTGCTGGAGCTTCAATGTCTGATGCGTATTTTCAAACAAAAGGTATGAAAAAAAATTATTTGTTTAGTCATCTTAGCAAACAGGAGTCCTTTTCTGCAGTCTTAAAAAGGGAGATTATATTCTGACATTATCAGAAAAGCATATATTTTTCTTTTACAAAGACTCTTGGCTGTTTCCTGATGTAATTCAAGGTTATTTTTCATTCAGATACTTTCCTCAGAGCTGTGTTTTTAAATCAGTCACCTACGTCTACCAAGTAATCATGGACCAAGTGCCATGAGTTGATGTTTGGGACCACTGAAGACTTTTCCTGGGCATGCAGATGAGCTCAGCAAGTACCTTAAGTTGCTCCCAGAGTATTCCTAAAGCTGACAATTGAGCAGGGAGGCAGAGAGGGTTGTACTACGCATTTACTGCCTACTGATTTGAATTACCAACTCTTTGGAGAATATTTATCCTGTTTACATTCGTTGAATGTTTGGGTTAATCTATTCAGTGTAAAAGAAATACTCAGTTATATAAGCCATAAAAATTTGCAGGTTTTTCCCTTCCTATTCCTTTGTTGCAGTATGAATTTCTCAACTCTACAGATACTTGTGTGTTTACTGAGCTAGAGTTCACTCAATTGCTATTTCCTCCTTTCCATGACTGAAATACATTTTCCAGTAAGGACAGACTTGTCTCCTGACTATAATAGTCTGGAAAATGTAGATTCTTCTCACTTAATCTGCTTTAAAATTAAACAAATAGTAATTCTTTACTTTTGTAATAGGAAAACAGCATTAACTGAGTTCACAGGAAGGTGGACTTCTTAGGCCTTGTGTGGATACTGTATTTCTTCTCAGTTTTATTCAACCATTTCTTCTGACTGAATTCATTTTTTTGTTATTCATGAGCCCTAAAGCCATTGCAGCATAAACCTTAATGGATGCTATCTTTCACATGCTGATCTTCACATGCTCAGTTTTCTTGCAAGGTCTCTGATTGAAGGTTAAAGAATATTGGGACTCAAGCATGTATTTTATTTTTCTTAATCCACTTTTCTCGAGTTCTTTAAATCTTTGCTATTCAAGTCAGGATAAAGAAGATAATAGGAAAGTTCAGCTCAGAGAAGAATTTTGGAAATATTCATAATTCAGACATGTTGTGCTAGTGAGCACATTTAATATATGTCTACTAATTTTACATAAATTCTAATATGTCCCTGCCGCCCGCCCGCCAAGGAACTAATTTTTATTTTAAAGGAAAATTCCTAATCTTTTTCGTTCCATGAGAACTTTTAAAACCTAGACCTGATGTTATAGATTAGTTTCTGTCAACATTATTAGTGCAGTGTATATTTTGGCCTTTTAAAGCACAGAATGTTTCTCTGCTGAATATCAAAAAATGCCATCTTGAAGAATATATGGACTGAAGTAACATTTGTGAACTGTTTTATTCAGTCAGTTGGGATCATGACTATTCTAAATTTAGAAATATGTGAGTGATTACTTTTAAGGTCTCTTGATTTAGTGGCAAAGTCAGGCACTGTGTAATCCAGTCTCCATCTCTAATTCCAATATAGAGAGAAGAGCCTGTTTATTTTAAGATTCTGAGCATCTGCAGGTTCCACTGAAGTAGAATCCTGAAAAGATAGGCAGTTATGAAAATTTGAAGTTTAAATATTTTGGGCAGTTCACTGATTCCTTTGCTAGATGTGAATTCCTCACAATTTTGTTTAGAATGAAATTTAATTTATCTTAATTAAAGCATTAGAGTAATGTGCTATGGAAAAGATAATACTCAGGTGAAAAGTGAGTATTTTGAACAAGAAGGTGAATTTGTATTTCTCTCTCCATTCTATCATTCTTCCTTTTCACAGGATCGTTAGAAGAGTTGCAGGAATCATGCTGAATGTACAATTATCCTTTCTAGCTGGTTGACTGTCAGCTGACCTGATGGAAATTCCCTGTAGTGACTTCATTCCCTTTGTCTGACTTCATTCAGCTCCTCAGGTGGAGGAGTGGAAGTTTGGACTAATCATGTTTGGTTCTGTATTTGCCATGACACTGGGCTTGGTTCTTTTATCTTCTGGGCATCATTTCTCTTTACACATATTAATGGCATCCAGCAGGAGATAACTAATGCAGGTATTTCATGGTTGAAAAGGATGGAGAGGGTTTTGCTGCCTGTGTTTTACTTCCCTCTGTTCATGTGTATTCTGTATATAGATGTGCCAGTATTAATTTCTGTTATGTATTCAGTGCTCTCCCCAAATCAGAGCTCTACAGCTTTAATTGGTAAAGCCATTTCATGTGAAGAAACACCAGAAATCTTACCACAATTAACCAACTTCTCCTTCCAGGAAGGAAGAGAATGGCAAATTAACTGTTGCACAGAATAAAAACCTTATTCTTCAGAAAAAAATCTACCAGAAGCTGGCATGGAGTGGATCTTGAAGCAAAATTCCTATTTAAAGCTTATATAAATTTTATGCCCTACGTGATGTACTCTGTGGAGCAATGTTTTCTTCTAAAAGGATGAACTCTTGTGCTGTAGGCATGCAGATATTGTTAGAGAAACATATACATCACCCTTAATTTAAGTTTGCCCAACCTATCTAAAGAAATGGTTTTCAGTGTCTTGCAAATTTGTCAAATATCGACCGTTTTTATGGGCTAAAACTTGCAAGTTCATGAAATTACTGTTTTAACTAACATGTTTTAGTTTTTAACTTAAGTGTTTTTGAGAACTAGATTACAGGAAATGTGCTATTGGCTAATGTTGAATATTCTTGCAGCTGTTTTTTGGAAGCTTTGACTTTCACTTTCTTTGCTATAGATCTATAGCAGGATGGCACATTTGTTTGTTTTGCATTTTGGTGACCACATTAAAAAACCCCAATCATCACTTAAATATGTTTACAGGTGCTCATTAGAAAGTTTAACTTGAGGGATGAGTTTGTCAGGGTCAAGCAAATTTCTGTTTTGGAAAATGCATTAAATCAAAATGACATCTTGACAGTGCTCTCCTGCAATTTTAATATTTGTTCATGAAGCATCCTGGTTGATATGCTGGTAGGAACAACTTCACTATTGTGAAAGCATTAAGGATTAATTAGTAATTTGGAAGTTGTCCCAGCATCTGTGAGTATTTTGGCTCCAGGTCCCTTTTTGGCTGAGTGGTTGCAGGAGCTCTGGGACTCTCACATGGGTTTCACCTGTGGAGCCAACCTGGTTGATGGGATCCTGCTGGGTCAGAGGGCTCAGCTGAAAGGTTTCAGGTGAAATTACAGCAACCCAGGTGCAACCTCACACAATCTTAATACTAAGACAAAAGTCTCAGCCTTCACATCCCGCTTCCCCAAATTTTCTCCCTTCCCCATCCATCCACACCTGCTGCATGGGTACAACTGGTGCCACAGCCCCAAACCGGCTGGGGACGGGATTTACAAGGGTGTGTCTCAGCACTGGTGAGTTCTTTGTGCTTCTCTTTCTAGCAGTCTGTGGAAAACACCCAGTCCTTCCTGACAGAAAAGGTATGTGCATGGAGTTCAGGAATATGTATGGCTGATATGAAAATCATCTACTTTGTATGAGAGATTTAGAGAGGAGTGTTTGATACAATAGTGTTTGTTTGGTGATGAGTTAGACTTCTGTATGTCTTTGAAAATTTCTATGGAAGTTGTGGCAGAGTGATCTGCAGTTTTCTGAATGGGGTACTTTCAAAGCAACAAGCTGGAAAAAATGTCAGGTCTCTAGCTGGAAAGGCCTTGTTAAAACATGTTATGTGTTTGGATGAAGCAACCAAAAGAAAATGGACAGGAATTTGCAGCCCTTTAAAATAGATTGCATATTTTATGCAGGAGAATTCAGGAAAGTGAATAGCAACCCTTCTTGGTTGCTATTTTTAAGAAGTACAGCAGTGTGTGTATGATGAAAGGATGTCTTTAAAACTTCTCCAGTTGCATATTTAGACTGTAAGAATGTTCTATGCTTTGCAGAAATTAGCTAAGAATTTGAAATGTTATAGAAGCATTAGCACATTCCTCGCTATTCCTTTAGAAATAGGGAAAATAGGCAGATGTTGACCTGGAGGAGCTGCCGGAAGAATAATTTGCTGAAGATAGACAAGAATCTTTAAATTTTAAAACTCTTTTCTTATTTTGTGTTATTGATTTTCCACAAATGTTTTAGATTCACTTCTGTAGGACCTCCGATAATACAAATAAAACAAGTGAATCTCTCACAGTAAAATACCTCTTCATAAACTTTGAATTCTGTGCTAGCAGCATTTTTTTTCCCTAAAGAGGTGGTTGGAAGTTATTTTTGTGGGATTGAAGCTGTTTATGGGTTGGGCTTGTTCGGTTTTTTTCTTCGGAGTGATTATCATATGATTGTATTGTGTGTCTCATAAAAAAAAAAGTTAACCCATGGAAGAGTTACCAATACTAAGAAAGATATTAGGGTTCTTAAGGCAGTGGTTGGTTTTTATAATGTTTTGTCTTTTAAAATTTAGTTTGCACTTTCTCAGTGGGCAGGAAACTAGATATATGTGTTTCCTTTTGTGTCCTTGCAGAACTCATGCATTGAATGTTGAGCTTTTGTGTTGTTTTTGAATGATGTAGCAAAGTGATATATGGCTTCATACAGCAATGCACTTGGATTTCGAATGCATAATGGTTATTGTGTAAGAAAACAAAGCTGGGGAAAGTTTTGTGTGTGTTCCTAATTTTTTTCCCCTTGATTTTGGGAGTAAAAGAAATACTCAAAATCCACTTGTGCTCTGCCCTTACTCCTCAAGCACCTGGTGTCTTGTTAAATGCAGCATGACTGTCTGTGGGTGTTAACCATGGGGAGAGATGTTTCTTTCTGGCTGTGGGCAGATCAAAGAACTAGAAAAGATACTCTTTCTCTAGAATGCTGTGAGGGAAATTAGTCTATGAAAGGCAGCCTTAGCTACTTAGTCCATCAATGGACTTGCGCTTGAATCCTGAATTTCTTAATTTGGCAACATACACTGTTTTATCCCTTTCATCCTAAGGCAGAAATATATTTTGTGCCAATTTTCCATAAATGTGGGAATGAACTCTATTGGCTTTGTCTGGTCAATTGATTTCTTTTGACAGAAAAGGGAAATATTAAGGATGTAATGAATAGTCACGTTTGTATCTACCGAACATGTTTGCTCCTGGAGGCTTTACTGCATACAAAGCTAGAGGATTAAAGCAACAAACTGATAAGTCTATAAGCATTTTCAGAATGAAGGCTTTTCAATTTATCTTCTTGTCGGCAAGATTTCTGCCTACACCAGCTTGTATTCAGGATCCCAGCTCATTTCCTGTACTTGGGTCTCGGAGTTGTTTGTGCACTCGACTTTCTTTCCAGGAAAACACAACAAATCTGTGATCATTACAACATGTCATAATAATTAATAACCTTTGATTTCTCTTTGTGGAGCAGACCTGGTTGTTTTAAAGGATATTTCAATCTAAAATCAAGTAGTAGAGAGATAAGGGACCATTAGTTTGTTTTGTTGTAACAGATGTGTTTCTTGCCAAGACTGACCAAGTGGCTGAAATAGCTTCATTATTTTAGATGGATAGCTAATTACTATCCTTTTTTTATTATTCCTATTTCTGTCCTTCATGTGGTGGTTGTGAATTAGCTTTGTGCTATTTTCTAAAGTATCAGGCATTTTTATACATTTGGTATATTGAATGGCAAATGCTTGATGTAAAGTCTGCAGTTTTACTCCATAACCAGATTGTAAAATATGAACTGAATTAATCATAACTGCAAAGAGTAATGGCACATTTTCTCTTATTTTATCTTTACTGCCTTTCAGATCATGGTTTAAAACCTTCTACATCTGGTGCACAGAATGAGGCAGCAGCTTTGGTAGTGGATAGCAAGAGGCAAAGGTCAAACCAGAGGCTGCACAAATATTGTGCACTGGATTTATTGTTTTAATTAAGAGTGTGGCAGTTCATCATAAACTGTTTATGGTGTTTTTGCACAGTGCAGCATTTTGAAATCAACTGTTTTAATGAAAACATAATGTCATATCTGTCAAAGTTCTAAATATTTTGAAAGTGAAATATGAAAACAAGAACTTTAATTCTGGGTTTACTGGGATTAGCTCTTGGAATTGTTTTAAAATCCCTTATGTGTCATATCACAGGTAGCATAGTTCTGCTTTAGGAAATGGAAAATACTGTGTGGAGCTTATTTAATTGTGAAAAAACATGCTGAGGGTTAATGTATTGAAAGACAAAGCCGTTAGGATTTGCACTGGAATGCCAGAATTGAGACAAAAACAGAGATAAGGCATTTCCTTTTCCATAAGCTGTATGTAAATGCTGTATCCTGATTGTGTGTTAAAAAACAACCGAAGAAGACCCAACAAATAAACCCCCAAACTAAGTGAGTCCTTAAACCTGGAGAGAAAGAAATATGCTGTGGGTTATATGGTGCTGTAATGTATTATCATCAGGGTCTTTGTAACTAATTACTTACAAGACCTAATGTCTTTCTGTGGATTTTTAGGGCTGAATATTTCATACTCTAACAAATTTTTGCTGCTGCTCTGTATTCATGTAGATATGTAAGGCAATTTTTGTTACATTTTTTGTGTAGTCTGATAAAATATTTGTATAATCTGAAAATTATATTTTTGTAGTACTCTCCTTGGAAAATAGAAATTAAGTCTGTCATTAGATGCTAGGCCACAGCAGTTGACTGAGCAGGGTAATGTATGTTACATTTTGTGCTATACTTGGTCAAGTTTCATATATATCGTATTCCACGTTATTTTATTAAATTTAATATCTGCACTTCCTATTACCAGACATGCCTCTCATTCAAAGCACAGAGGCACAGTTCTCTAATCAGAAGTGACAAGCTATATACTTTCTTTCAGCCATTATTCGGTAGCCTAGAGCAAGGAGCTATGTTTCCTTGAAAATGTTTTGAATTGGGTTATTTTTATTGAAGTATTAAAGTAATTCTTCAGATTTTAGGCTATTATTTAAGTACTTTTGGGAGATTGCAATAACCTCTGGATTCTGTAGCCTTTGTTATGTTAACAGTTGTAGCTGCTAAATGTATCTTTTTAATGCTTGTTATGTAAGTGTCTGGCAAATCATCGGACTGATAGAATCTAACAATATTTAGGAAGTAAACAAGATTAGTTGACTAAATTAGTTTACTTTTGAAGTATAATATCAAAGTGACTTGCTATTTAAATATACCAATAGGTTCTGGTGACCATACCTTCACCAAGAAATGTTGCAACATAAAGTTCATATTTGGCAGATATATTCTGAGAGTATAAAAATTATACTTTTCTAAGTGAAACCATTATGTTGCTTTTGATGCTGTTGGTTAAACCCCTCTGCAGAATTTCCTAATGTTTACATTTGGTGAATATCTTTGTTGAAAGGACTTCTGGAGTCTTTACAGATTTTGTATGGTCTTTATGGACAGACAGCCGAGTGAAAGTATTGGAATAGGTGAGGTAGATTTGCTACTGAAGGAGGAAGGAACAGGCTGCCCTTGTACCTCTTCTGCAACAGGCTGTATCAAAGAGAGAAGCAAGGCAAAAGAAATTTATTGGGGGTGTAGGAGTTGAGGTACAGATGTTTTCTGAAAGGTGATTTTAGTGCATCAAACAACCCACACATGTTGTGTGTGTATCCTCGGGGGGATGTGTGAGGTTCCAGAGGAACTGGGAATATGGATTGGAATTGGGTGAAGAGATCCAGTGTTGGTAGAGGATCTTCCTGACATCAAAAGAAAATCCCAGCCTTTGATAAATGCAGACAGTGAGCCTTCTGGAACGTTGTGGTGGTGTAGATGTACATGTGAGAGAAGGATAATGCTGAGAAAGTAACTCCAATATTGAATGAAGGTCTTGTTTTTATTGGCAAAACTTACGGGCACAATGTAAAATGTTTTCCCAGAAACAATTTAATAAAAAAATCTTCCAGTTGTAGGCATTATTCATAGCTTGTTCCTGCTCTAGTGGGGTTTTTTGTTTGCTTGTTTTGTGTAGTGGGTTTTTTTTAGTATGTTTTAACTTTTGAGAACTTACTTTTGTTAGTATGCTGGATTGATAGTGCTTGTGGTGATATTAAACACCAACTTTTTAATCATTGTTCTGTACAGTTTTGGTCTGTTTAAGCATGCTGTGGGACTTAATCACAATTTTTGACCAGGACTATCCTAGATCTAAACAGCTTTGTGTATATTATCAATTCAAAGGATTGTGTTATTGTCTAATTCAAATGAATGAAAATGTTGGAGATACACAAGCCGTGTAGACCATGCCAAGCACGGAAAAAGAAAAACAAAGTACTCATGAGCATGTTAAGGGGAAAACAGGAAGACTTGCAGACAATGTGAGGAATGCCTATGTTGAAAACAGGATTAAGCTCCATTATGTTAGCAGGCCCAGTGGCTGTTTATGTAGTTTTGATTAAGTAATTACATGCACACTATATTATTTGATTTGCAAATGCAAACTGCATCAAAATCGTAAGAGTAAGGGACATTTCTGTGGAAAATAAGGCCCTGAATAGACTTTCAGAATAACAGTTCTTCCACTTTGGTGGAATAAGAATTAAAAATCAACTATATAATTAATTTTAGAAATGAATTTATCACTAGAAGAAATATAAAAAAGAGTAATATTAATGTGGTTAATATTAAAATAAATGAAATAGGTAAGAACTGATGTGACCCAGTAGAGTAAAAACCCATCAAAGATGACTGAAACATGTTAGAAATTAAAATATAATTCTAGTAATAACCAGGATTGCACACAAAGAAGGAAACCATCAACAGAGTAGCCAGTGTAGACATTACATGCCTTAAATATTTCATAAGGTGCCTAGCAATACTTGGAAAAGATACAGAGTGGCAGTAGAGGGCTTCAGCAGAAATGCAGATATACAGGAAGTTCTGAGCTGGCAGAGGATGAGAGGGAAATATCTCATCCTGGCCCTGTTTTCTCCTCACCTGTGGTTACACCTGGGGCTGGACACAGGACACGAAATTCAATCACCTGCAGATCTGACCCTGTGAGTTCAGCTTTATCTGGCCCATCTTTTAGGGCTGGAATTGGGGCATGGCCATGGGATATGACTGTGCAAGAATGTGGAATTGAAGAATGCTTCTGGGCCCCCTCGTTTGCTTTAGCCGCCTCTGGCTGCGTTTTGCTTGGTACTCATGGAGCCAAGTGCTCTGTTTAGCATTAATGGCTGACTTTCACTGGTTTTCTTCAGTGCTTGAAGGGATTCAGCAGCTGGATGTGATCTGGGAATTGCTTGGTCAAGTGTTGGGGCATTTGTAAGTCAGAATAGGTGGAAGAGGAGACTGCTTTTGGCCTTGAAAACCTGTGGATCTTCGTCAGATATGTGGTCTGCAAGACCACTAATGAGCGTCAAAATGCATTTGGTTCTCTGTTAAAATGACATGATACAGAATTCACTTAAAGAGGTAAAAAAATTTCATTAATATGTACAACTTGGCTATGTTTAATTTTCAGAACCCTTATTCTTGAAATCACAGGTGTGTAACATTTGGAGATATGGCAGTTACTTAATAGGGCAACACAGGAATAGTGCAGTATTTCAGTGATACTGTATGAATGTTAGGAACACTTTGTATTTCAACTTATAAGTTCTGAATTTAAATATAACCCCATATTTCTGCAGATCAAATTCATGCTGTCCCTAATGTGTACTGGGGAGAAAAAAGAAAAAAAATCATCCTATTCCCTTTAGAACTTCTATTCCTGCTGTTAATGTTAATCTGGATGTAAGGGTAGAAATGACAAGAGGATATGCAAATGAAATCAAATGTCCAGAGCTTTCACAAAAGACTTGTCCCCTGCGACAAGATTTTTTCCAAAAATGGGACAGGTAAATAGTATTTGAACTCTTAAGTTTAAATGTTGGTGGAGAAATATGTGAATGGAAGAAAGAGTGAAAAAAATTGCATGGGAAACAGACCTCAAACTTTTTCCCTTAATTTTTCTTAAATGGGTATCTCTTTATTATTGAATGGTATTGAATAGTTAAATAATGCTGTCATGTGGCAATTTAGATGTCGCATTTTTAACAAATGTATAATTAGCAGTTCTAATGAAAAGCCATAGCTTGATGGGTCAATTTCTATGGTCTTAGAGCAAAAAACCCCCTCGTATTTATTGTAATAATCTACAGCAAGATAAAATGAATAGAAATATCTGAAAATATATTAAGATATATATCTTTACATTGGACATTAGTGCTATATACAAAATATATTGGGAATGCGTTTCAAAATATTTCAAACATTGTTGACCTTTCTTATATAATACCAAGCTGAGAGAAATATATTTGCATAGATTTAGTAATATATTGTAAATAACTACATGGGACAGTGCACATTTTTCCTTAAGATGCAGCATTATAAGCAAGACATTAAATTATGCCTATCAGACAAAGCAGCAGAATCTCAACATTTTTTTATAGCACATTCTATTGGGAAGACATCTCTGCTTCTAAAAAGCACATGCATTAACTGCCTGATTCATGTGGTGACATGTGGCATATCCAAATGTGTTATGGATCTCCCAGGAATAAAAACAACATAGCAAAATCATCACCTTGGGATGTTCATTGAGTGAATATTTTACAGACATACTCCTTTTATATTTATATAATAATTTAGTGTTATGACAATTTTTTAGCAGTGTTGGCAGTTTTTCTTTTTTATAATGGTATTATATTTGTGAGCCTATTAAGTGCACATGGGCTAAACTAGAGAAAAAAGTATTTTTCATAATTCCTTAGGGTGCTTGTAGCACAAGAACCATATTGGTATAGAAAAATGTTAATAAAAGGTCAAGCAGAACTTTCCAATGTTTATCATGATAGCAATAGCAATTTGGGGCTTTTTTGAATTGTATATTGAAGAAGCAGATTTATGGAGTGTATAGAGAGGAAGCTGGGCCTGCTATACTTGGTACTTGAAGTCCTTATTAAGAGGCCCAATCTACCTTCTAAAAATGACACAAGTAAATATTTTCTACCATTTTTCCTTTTAGATATCTTGAAATTGGTGTGAAACTGTACAAAATGTGCTACAGCAGTTGGTTTTTGCCGTTTGTGTGTTATAACGCTGAGCTCTAGAGTTGAGAACGGTGCTTGTGTTGTGCAGACACCTTTGCTGCTCCAGGGAGTTCACATCCAAAATGGGAACAAAGCTTTTGGTAGAGTGTATCCAAGTTCAAGAGATAAGAAATGCTGGCTTCTAATTTAGGGATTTCTCTGTCTTGGTGCACCTTAGATTTTTATTTGCACTGAAACAAGGACCTTGCCAGGCTGTTGTCCATCAGCTCTTAGGTCTACTGCAGCTCCAATTCTGATTTGATGATTCTTTTACAGCATTTCTTTGTGTAGAGATGCAGTGATTTTAATTATAGAACTGATATGTCTATTTAGAGTGTGCAGTTTTTATGATGCCTGTCCATATTTATCCAACAAAGCTGAAATAGTAAAAGGTGCATGATTTGACTGCCTCTGAACAGGATGAAAGGTGGCTGATTCAGATTTTGTTGGCATCTTGTCTGGTGTTTTTTAAACTGAAATGGGTCTGCTCTTGCACCCTTGTAGTCCATGAGATTTTATCTATTTTTTTTAAAGATAATATTTGATATTTATTTACAAGCTGTGATGAGATTAACTCTGGCATGAATATGTACATGTGCCTTTACACTCTTGCTTTGAGATTACAGCCCATCAGTTATTACCAACTCCTCAGTGAAAGAGGAGTAAGTAAATTTGTGTGCTGCTGCCTCATGCGTTAATTTGCTTGAGTGTCTGTGTCCCAAAACAAAGAAAATTATTTCTTTCATTGTCTTCCTGCTGACAAGAGTGGGCTGTAACCTTCTATTGTCACACCTGGTAACTGGGTTAGGATTAACTGCAACAGTTCCAAAATCCTGACCAGCTCAGAAGATTTGGATGATCCACAAATCAGTGCCAGCATCTTCAAGCCCAGTATTGGGACAATATGAATTTTCAGTTAACTTTCAATAGATTAAACTTTATTAAGTGTATGTGCAGGTCTATGTATAGTGCATAAATGTTATTAAATATTTTGAACTGGATACTTCTCTACCCATTTTATATAATGCAAAAAGAATTTTCCTCAACTGTTTTGTGAATCTCAGTCTGGGATGCTTTAGTTATATGCAAGTTACAAGGATGTTATGCTGCAGATTAAAATACTGACCATAGACAAATATTGCATCTCCTGAAAACAGAAATGTGTTTTCTGTGCAAAAGTACAGATAAAGGCTATTTTCTTGAAATTGATCCAAGCTGGCTCCACAGGAACAGAAGCATGAGCATCCAAAGTAGCTGTAACAGCAGGAAATTCACTTTTCAATGCTCTTTTGCTGTATCCCTTGTGAAAAGGGTTGAAAATAGTGTGGGGAAACTACAGGAAATCTATATCAAATTTTCTTAGAGATCTAGCTTATTGTTTAGCAATTTTCCATTGTATCATATTAGCATTGTATTTAGTATTTCTTTTTGGCAGAGTCAGTTGTGATGGTTTTTTTGTTTAGCAAGGCTTCATTTGGAGCTTTTCTGTACAGTGAAATTGTGCTGCTTTTCACATGTATAGAAATCCTTTTGTATGAAGACCTGAAATAGCTGGGGAGTTGGGGAACTAAACTATGTGAAACCCACACAGTGGGAAGATCAAACATCCTGAACATGGATAGGATGATAAAGCATTTTGACTACTATGATCTGGGGGAATAGGAACTTCTGTAACTTCAGATGTCTTAGAGGAATGTGGACAGACATTGGCACTCAGATTTTGCCTGCCTACAGAATAAGTATCTTTGAATTTGTCAATTCATTTTCTAATTTTGAAGTGTTTGAGTTTGACATTGCAGTTTGGAGTTTTACTGGAAGTGTTGGTTCCCAGCTCCTGGGGGTATGCCAGGAGTGTTGAGGCATGGCCTGAAGCTTCCATTATTCAACTCCTTCAGGATGATTAGGCTGGGCCCTGTGCTGGCACTGCCAGCCTGGGCTGCTGGGCAGGAGGGAGGGAGCAAAGCATGGGAGACAAGGAGGCAGCACCAGGCAGTGGCAGGAGGAGCAGTGGGGTGAAGAGGAGAGATGGGTCATGAGGAGGAGAGGGAAGTACAGGTAATAAGCACGTTCCAAAGCAAAAACTTGTGGCCAAGGAACAGCTTCACTCAGTATAACATGTAACATGAGACATGACATGAGTTACTTCTTAGCTAAAATAGGTATTTTCTGGATAATTTTTCTAAAATGAAACTCTTGGGTTTTACATCTAGAATTTGTCTCTGCTTTAACTGTTGTTACATGTAAACCTTGTTAAATTTTTTTTATGGCTAGCTCTGGAAACAGGACAGAAATGAACCAGTCCAAAGGAATCCCATGCAGTCTGTGCACTGTAGCTCAGCACCTGACCAAGTTGTGAGAAGGGGCCAAAATGTCCCATTTCTACACAGTCCTGCAAGGGCTGCTGATAGTTGTCTTCCTTTCCTGCAATCCGTCCCCCAGCACTTCTCCAGCCAGCCTGTCTGGAGGGAAGGTGGGAGAAAGGAGAGCAGAGTCTTGGCCTGCAGTGCATTGTGTGTTTGAACAGACCTCTCAGAGCTCCTGGAGTGTGATTTCTGTCTCTACTTTGTCCCTTCTTGATGAAGGGAGCAAGAATTGACAGCTTCTCTGAAGAGGTTCTTTGTTCATCAAACCCAGGAGGAGCAGTGATTTGGATACAGTCAGGATGCCCTGTAATAGGAAGTGAGGTTTTTGTGGTACAACTTACTTAAGATGTTGTCGTTCACTTTTCATGGACTATCATAGTTAATTGAAGATCTTTTTCAGTTTTCAAGAATCTGTGTACTCTTCCTCCTCTACTTGTTTCTGTTTTAATTTTGAGTGCATAAGATTGTTTCCATCTTTGTTGGCTACCTTGCCAGAAATACCCACTGTATTCTCTGAGCTTGAGGTTTAAAAAGGTGGCATAGAAGCAGGTTTGGGGACTTCGAAACACACATGATGATTTTTTTAAAACATGGTTGCCAGATTTTGAGAAGGTCGTAGAGATGGTGCCATGAGCTGCCCAAAGAAATAAAAATGTCCGATCCTATATCAATGGCACTATGTATTTGTGTGCCCTTTATGTTCCTGTAATTATCTAGGATGATCTTCCTGCGTTATTCTGGGGACACAGGGAAATTGCTGTTGCTGACTCAGGAACAGTTATTCAAAGCTGAGAGTTGTTGTCATCCATATGAACTAAAAATTAGTACATTGCCTTGTTACTCAAAGAGCTGTAAACGGGCTCTTATTAAGAACATAACCAAGAATTAGACATCTGTGACCTGTTCAGTTACTTGGAGGTACCTCACTGCCATTTCTGCCTTTGACCACTTCTAGGGCGTATGTTTTGTTTGGACGTGAAAACAAGAAAATGGAAGGATGAAACCTCTAGCCATTCTAGGAGACATGTTCACATTTCTGAAATTCTGCTCATATTTCGGATTTCACCCAACACAGTTTCTAATTTATTGCAACATTTTGCCCTTAACAAACACAATAGTAATGGGTAACTTTTTATACATATATAACATCTTACTCATGGGGTTTCACACTAGTTATTAAATTGCTGTAAAATGAATAATATTAGATTTATAACATGAAATTAACATTCGAATAGCAGAGATTAGCTCTTTGTTTACCAAATACTTTTTATCTGATGTAAAAACGTGGGTTTTTTTAGATGCCACTTTTGCTAATACAGTTAACAATACTATTAAGCCATTAGTTATAAGAATAGAAATTTTCGGCAAAACCTTGCTAAGATAAACCTCACCCAAACCTTTTCTGTTTATATGGTAACACTGGATGAGGATTGTATAGAGTTATTCAATACATTTATTAGTTTTAAGACTTACTTTAGAGAGCTGCTGTACATTCTCGTTTGTGGAGAGCAGCACTTGTAGCTGTTGCTGGAGACACAACTTCGGGAGAGCAGGCGGCGGTGCCCATAGCTGGGGAAGAGACCTTTTCGGGGTGCTGGGGCACACGCGATCTGTTTGACTCCCCTTTTTTAGCTCCCGTTTCCGCCGCTCGGGTTTGAATTTCGCCGAGCCGGTTTTGGNCAGCCCCGCGCTCGTGCCCGCGGCGGGAGCGCGCGGAGCGGCCGTGCCGCCCCCCCCGCGATCTCCAGTGCCAGGGGAGGGAAATGAAAACAATTGTTCATGGGGGAAATTTATGTGCTTCATCTGGCTGTATGATTTCCACAGTTGTACCAGTGCCACTTAGGGACTGGGATTGCGTTTTACATCTTTAGGCTACAACGAAGTAGCTTTTCCATCTGCTGTGAAGCCTCTAATAATGCCTGTCTCGCTGTGTTTCTGTAGTACAGTGTTTCATTTGAATAGCAGACTTCTTCAGCTCTTTGTTTAACAAATGCCTTTCATCTGATGTAAAAACTCCACTTTTGTTTTAAGGATTTTTTCCTTTTATCCTTAGTGAACAGAGGATTCCGGTTTCTTTTCTCCTGTTACGTGCTAGGTACGAAGTAGTCGTTTCCAGTCGAGTTCTAGATGGAAATGTTTCCTGGATATCATGCAAAGGGTCTCTGAGTTTATTCCTTCATAGGTCAGACACTGTTCATCCTGTTCTCTTCCATGCTTTATTTATTTATGTAGTCCCATTAAAATCAATGGCATTATTTGTGTAAATAAGGCAAGTGGGAGTAAGGTTTTAATTTGAGTGATTTTTTTTTCTTCTCACTGTGACTTAGTTGTTTTCATCATGTTTCAACTTCTGTAATGATTAAGCCTATCACACTTCCTGTTTTTAATGCCACTTTTCTGAAATTTGTTAGCTTAAAACCTTTACGTGTCAGTACATTTATGCATATCTACCTACAGATAAATTCTTCTTTCACCACTGCTTTACAGGATCTTAGCCTTGGCAGTTTTATCAAACTGCATTGTAATGTTCAATACTTAGCGTTTGTTGCAGTTAAAATTTCTAGAATGGTAAATTATTTGCTTTGTCTTTACAGATTAGCGTGTGGATATATACACACACCAGATTCTGATCATTAAATGAGAAGTTTCTCTCCTTATGTCAGCAAACTCTGGTGGTTTACTGATAAGTTTTAGATCATGTTTAAACAAGATGCAAGCAATTTGTTTACATAACTGAACCAGGTGAATAGGTGGGACAGCTATTACAGTATTAATGTTTGGAATTTGCATGTCATGAAACTCAGAAGTGCATGACTCCTCTTAATACTAAATGGCATTTCTTTACAAATACTGGTATTTGCAGCAATGTTTATCAGTAGATAATTTTCAGAGATACTGTAGATATGTATGTAGTAACTTTAATAATAAGCGTTATGAAGTACTGTGATCTCTGATGGATTTTATTTTTCTGCTGTACTGATTGCATTTGTAATGCTTTACAGATTGTAAACAGAGCCAGACTGGAGTTCCTGAGAAGCTTTACCTTGTTTTTTGGTATATATTTTACAGGTAGATTTGATTTCTCTATTTATCTTCATTAGGATATGTAAGCAAAAAAAAAGTACAAAATCCTGTTGCATAAAAATGCACAATGTATACTCTTTTCAATGCCCAACACAAGCACCTTGGTTTCAGGACCTATATTTAATTTATTTTTATATCTGTCCTTTTGTTTCTGTAAAAGAGATGTGTTGCAATGCTGTAGTTCTTTGCCTAATTTGAGAGACCATTTACTTGATAAAAAGCAAACTTTAAAAGTTACTGAAAAGAAGCATGTCTCCTTCTGAGGCAACAGGGTCCTTGCTCAGCTAATTAGAATTTACCCTTTTTCCAAGCAGCCTTGCAATTGCATTATTCAAAATTGCATTTCTGTATTGCAAGTTACTGAATTCCAAAGTGAGAAAATACTAAGATCATGAACAAACATTTGTGACAAACTATTACCAGCTCTGTATAAGAGAAACAATATCAAGATTAGTAAATATGAGAGAATGTTATACTAGAACTGGACAGAAGATGGTTTGATACTGAAATATGGCTTGCTTTTGCACAGGTAAATCTTGATGGTGGGAGACATATATTTATTTGTGGGTTCTGCCAAAAATTATAAGAGACTGAAATGCTTCTCTGGTTTCTGTTGCTGTTTTCAGTGAATGCAAAATGATAAAAGAAGCAAAGAATGTGAAATATTTTACTAACTTTATTTGCATTTAACTTTAAAAAAATCTTATTGCTTGAAACTGAAGTTAACTTTTTAAATTATTTATGTTAGCAATAATGCATATTTCTGTTATTGAACTATATCTCTATGGTTCATCTAGTGAACAAAATCCTCCCTCAGCTAATTATAACTTACAGTATTTTCCCAGCAGTCTTACAATCAAATTATTCAAAATTGCATTTCTTTATTGCATATTGCTAAAACCCAAGACAAGCAGACATCAAGATAATAAACAATTATTTATTGCAAATTATTACCTAATATATAAGATTAACAGCTTGTAGCTATTAAGATTAATACATGTGGTAAACTGTATTTATTATACTGATTTTGTAGCAAATATCTTTGTATAAAACATATGTTTATGTATTGCAATTAATGAGAAAAAGTGTAAGATTAACAATTTAAGCTGTGTTTTGTTCTTAGATTTATGCACACTGTAAAATTTATTTATTGCACTTATTAAAAGTATTTAATGATGGACTTCTCAAGCTATATTTTTAATGTGCAAATGTAAACTAAAGGAGTGTTAAATTACAAAATGGAAAAATATAACTGAAGTAAAAGTATCTAACTATTTTCTGCTGTAAATTTACTTTAAAATGATCATCACTGGAGTTAGAGAATGCTTAAATTGTGGCCTTTATAGTACATAATGAGTTGTGATGAGTTTTTCTTTTTAAAGGCTTTTTCATCATTAGAGCTAAACTCAACATCTTGCTCTTAAAGATAAATGTAGCTCATAGTATAAACATTGGAATCATATCGTTTTATGATGAGAAGTTAAAACAACATTTCAGAGAAGAGAGAGGGTGAGCAAAAGCAGACAACTTGTGATGTGCTGCAAGGAAGAAACTGAATTCAGCACGGGGGCTCTGCTTCGTGTTGGGAGAGAAGCTGCTGCTGCTGGCAGGCTGCACAGGTGGACTGAGAGGATCTAGTTCTCTCTGTCTCAGGAGGCTGCTTTGGTCCAAGACCTTCCAACCTGATTTTTGCCATTGCACAACTCTGATATTTTTCAGCATCTTTTATGCGTTCTTCATTTGGCCAGGGATTTTTTTACTGCTTCAGCCTGTCCTAGATTAGGGTCTGGTATAATATATTGCCTTTGCATTTTGTTGTTGGAAATACTGATGTATTACAAGTATATTCAGATATGAATTTCATTTATGTAGTGGGTTTTTTTTTTTGGAAAGAAATTTTCTCGGGGAGGGAGTCTTTCTGCTGAAATTTATTTCTACTTCTGCATTTTCCTATGTGTGACTGTACTTAGAATCAGGCATTTAAAGTGTGCTTAATTCTGATGGAATTATCAGAAACGAGTGATGTGATTTTATCAGGATTTTATACTTAGGCAAATATGTGCGTGAACAGGTTGGATGGGTAAAAATACATTACATGTTTTTTAAATTTTGCATGAATAGGATTGATTCTCATTCAAGACTGTACACACAGTGTTTCAAAATATATTAAACACAATTTGTATTTCACTGATTGGGTGTTTCTGTCAGATTATTTTTGTTAAAAACCTTTCAAAAAGCATCACAATATGAATAGAATAATTAATGGGAGTGGCAAGCTGTGGTGTTTAAATTTTTGCTCTTTAGATATTCGAAGCAGTTATTCTGACTGTTAGTTTTAGCTTTCTATACTGTTTCATACAACTTTGTCTGACCTGAAATATTGAGTATAACTGTGTTTTAAGTCAGGTGAAAATGTAGCTAAGTTTCCTTGTGATAACTAGTGATTTGATGGAATGAGAATCAAGTAAAATTATTTTGTTAAAAGTAGTGGAAACTTTGAACTGAAAATAAGGTGTAGCAGGGGGTTTGTTAAGCTTTCTGGAACATATATTTTTTCTTTTTGCATCCAAAATGCATTTTGAGTTTTGTATTTTCAGTGTGTTAAACCACCGATGTACTGAGGTCTCCTTATTGCTGTAGGTGTTAGTGCTGCTTGAAAAAATTCAGTCAGTTTTTATCGAAATGCAATTTATTATTATAGAGTCAATAAGTTTTTTTTCAGCCAAGGGATGAACTGATTCTGTTTCTGTTGAGGTCAAAGGCGCTCTGAGTTCTTTTTTTTTAGTTCTTTATTTGCAATAGACAGATGTGAGTCTGGAAATGCTTATCAAGACATGTAACATATCTGAGCATATTTTAAAGGCTTATGTACTTAGTGTGGTGCTTCAGATCAAACCCAGTGGCCTCAGTTTGCTAATATTGGTGTGTGGCCAGCTGAAATTTCCTGGTATGGGAATCAGTTCTGCAGTGCTCCCTCACATCTTCAGATTTATGATGATTAGACCAACTATTGCACAGCAGACCAAAAGCCTTCTAGGACACTGTCCTTTTTGTGACATTGGCCACTGAAGGATTTACAGGGAAGAAGTGGAAGCTGCAAAGCACAAGTAGGCTTATATTTTCCCAAATTTGTGCTCCCTGTTTCTGGAAGCTGGCAGTTTATGACCTGTACTTTTATGCTTCTGATGATCATGTTTTTTTGTCTCCAGTGCCCTTTTTAGTTCTATTATTCTCTTTGGAGAAGTGCAGTCGAGTCGAAAGACGCCAGCGTTGGCAATCTCTGCTGAGGAAGGGTAGAAAGGCTCCAGAGCACCACAGAGTTTTCCTGGTGAACGCTGCCACAGCTGCCCTCTGCCTGGTGCTCTGTAGGGAGGTGCCTTCACTGCTCAGAGACTGGGACCACGGCCACCGAGCTGTAATTAACCATGCTGCTTTTCCTCGTGTTGTCCTTTGCAGGGCACAGCTTGGATTCAATAGAGCTGCTGAGCTCATGGTCAGTTAACACAGTGGGCGTGTCTGTGTGTGTGTCTAGGCTTGGTCCTGGTCCTAAGAGAGGTCCTGCCTTTGGCTGGAGTAGCACTACAAGTTCACAGCATGAGGTTTGGTGGTTGCAGAACTGAATAAAGCATTTCTGCTGAAGTCACAGTTTCCACAAGTCCCATGATTCTGTATTCATTATATCTGTTTTCTTTGAGATTAACTTGACTGTGGCATTTCTGGAATTTTACTTAACTGAAGTGAGAACAAAACAACCAACTTTTGCAGCTGATCTGTGAAAAGCCATTATCATTAGGCCATCTGGAAAAAAGGCATTTTTAGCTCTTCAAGAGTGGCTAAGAGCTCGTTCTTGACGAATAGATTTCCTGTGATTGCCACATGATAGTGACAGTGCAGTACAAAAAAAAAGTGCTGAAACAAGTAGGGTTTTATAGCACCATTTATATTCTAGGTTTATTTCTGCAATAATTTAAACTTTTTCCTGCTTTGCAATTTCTTGGTGCTAGTAAAGGTTTTTACAGCTTTGGAGACAGTGCTACCTGCAATGATAACTGTGACTGGATCACCCCAAAAACAACAGCAGAAAAAATATGGCTACTGAAAATAGTATGAAGCTGAATGAATGAAACTTTCAGTTTATATGAAGTTTGAATTTTTTATGACATAAGAACAGACAAAAAAGAACTGAGGGTGTTTTCCTGGAAGATGGTGGTGTTCTATCTTCAGATGTTTGAACATTTATTGCAATAGTCCCTAGGGATTGATTTCTATTATAAAAATGGGTATGTTTTTCACTGTGTGCTTTTAATTTGTGTGTTTTAGAGTTCTTTTTTTTTTCTCAGCGTATCTTTCCCTGCTGTCTGTGAAGTACCACCTTCTTTCAGAGTTGAGTCTGTGACAAAAGGGGATGAATTTGGATAATGTTTTACAAGTTCTCATGAGAGAATGTTTATCGATCAGGATTTCTCTTTGTATTGTTTAAAAAATTCAGGCAAAAAATACAGCTCAGAAGTGTTTGGTTTCTTTAAAACATGAAATTGTTTAAAAAATAATCCCCAAACAAATTGTACTTGATTTAAAAGTCTTTGGGAGAGAGTCCTCTTTGGTATTCCACAGATGTGATAACTGGGAAATTGTGTTGGTGGAAAAAATTTTAGAACAGATGCTGTATTTGAACAGGGTAAAGGATGTCTTCATATCTTCAGTCAAAAAAATTCTTGGCACTGCTGAGGCACCTTGAAGATTTGGTCCAGTTCTGGGCCTTACAGGAGTAGAGACACATTGAGAGACTGGAGCTTGTCCAGGGCAGGGAATGGAGCTGGGGAAAGGTCTGGAGCACCAGGAGGGGCTGAGGGAGCTGGGAAGGGGCTCAGCCTGGAGAAAAGGAGGCTCCGGGGGAACCTTGTGGTTCTGCACAACTCCCTGACAGGAGGGCACAGCCGGGGGAGGAGGGGGGTGGGATCGGGCTCTGCTCCCAGGGAACAGGGACAGCAGGAGGGGGAGTGGCCTCAGGCTGGGCCAGGGGAGGCTCAGGGTGGACAGCAGCAGGAATTTCCCCATGGAAAGGGTGCTCAGGCCTTGGCAGGGGCTGCCCAGGGAGGTTGGGAGTGCCCATCCCTGGAGGTGTCATCTGGAGGTGGCACTCAGAGCTCTGGGCTGGGGACAAGGTGGGCATTGGGCACAGCTTGGACTCTGATCTTTGAGGTCTTTTCCAGCCTCAGTTATTCTGTGATTCTGTCAGAAGTGTGCATGTGCAAAACAAAGTTTTTTACCAGTGACAAATACTAACTAAGGATGGCTTGAACTGAAGGTTGTGAGGTTCTGCAAACATTACAGAACAGCCAGGAATGAGCTGTGCAGTGAAGCTGCTTTGTCCACATCGGAATTTAAATGCTGGATTTAGGTATGGCCCAGGCAGTAGGAGTGCACAGGAAACAGTAAAGAAAAGGTTCTGTTCATTCTGCTGATTCTTTTTGCATCAGCTGCCCGATACCACAGTGGGGACTCAGTGCTGCCAGCCAGCACTTCATTCCTTGTGTGGAAAAGAAACCAGTGGCCAGCTGGAGGGAGGTGGAGGGAATGGGGTGTTTTATTTGTTTTCTGAGTGTATCCCATACGTATTTTCTTGTACAGATGGTCTCTTGTACTTTGGATGTACTCTTGAAGGAATCAACTGTTGCAGAATATTCTACCCAACTGAGCCTATAACTGAATCCTAAACTTTTGCCTTAGGTTTTTGTAGTCTAATGATGATGTTTCCCTCCTCCTTAGTTTATTTTTTTCATTTCTAAATCACATGTATATTTTTAATATATGAGAAGTACTTTTAAATACTGCTTTCCCATATGCTGCTCTAAATGTATACATTCCCCATATTGCAGTGTTATTCAGTGGAATTTATCTGTACTTCAGGAAATCTCAGGCAGGACAGATGGAATTCTGAAGCCCTGGAAAGATACACACTTGCTCCCAAATGGTGATGGATATGAGTCAGGATTATGAACATGAGGGAACTTGGTCTGTGAAAGGACAGATGATGAGATTCATGAAGTAATCTTTCCATTTAGATGGTGTCCAGAGTGTGAAAATATCTGAGGATCCATGATGACAGAGTTTTAGGAGTGGTATCCTTTGGTCATAACTCTGGGTTAATAGTCACTGATCTCACACAGTTTTACAATATGAGAGGTATTTTTTTCTCCAATGTTAATAATGGTCAGATCCAGCGCTGAATGAATATGTATATTTGTGTATATGTGTTTTAACTGAAATGTGCAAGTTCTTTTTGAATATATGGTGTGATTCTTTTTATGGTTTCTGCTTTCAAAAGCTCAAAATCACACAGGCTTCAGTGTCAGAAGCATGGGAATGCTATTAGTTCTTCATGACCACTAGGTCTCAAGGATAAGCTTTTGTATTGGAAATTAATTTATTATTTCTCATCAGTAATAGAAGGGATGTTATCAGTAGGTATTCAAATATTTTGTAATTTATTCAGTGATTTTCAGGTTTTGGTTTTTATTTGATGGATTTGTTTAAGTGTTTTGTGCTATTAGTGTTTTAGATTTTTCACTGCAGCCTTGAAATACTGAGTGGATATGACTTATGCGTATTCTTGAATAGAAATGTTTAAAAATAGTCCTGAAATTTTACTTTTAGAAGTCACAAAACCTGCTTGTCTGCCACAGGCCCTGAAGATTGATTAACAAACAAAGGATATTTGACAAGTTTATGAAATATAATTATTGCCCTGGGCAAATGAGTAAGTAGTATTTTGATTTGTATGTAGGCACTTTTGCAAACCTAGTTTAAATGTGAGGTGTTTTAAGGCAAAGTATAAGACCCCTCATAGCAGTGAATACATCCAGCTAGAAATATACAGCCAGAGATAATTTTGGATTTTTGAAAACCTTTGTATCTTAAGGGAAAAAATTTCCCTATAGTTAATTAAATCAGTGGCTCACATCCTGTTCCTCATGTTTTGGTGAATTTGTTAGGCTCATGTATGATTTTGAGCCTGTGAAAACATTCAAAGGAAATTGATCGAACTTGAAGTGTTAGTGGCTGATTTGAATGGAGGGATGCTCTGGATGTAGCAGCCTGATAGGAGATTGGAGTCCAATGATTGTGTTGTGGTGTCCTTCAGTAGGAAGCAGAGAAAATCTGTGTTCAGGTAAAATCTCTGTTTATTCTGTCCTCTAGGTGGTCTTAACATATACCTGAGCATTGTAGCTTCTACAAGCTTTGTTGGAAGATCATCTTTACTCTAAGTTTTTCCAGTGTGGTCAGAACAACGTGGCTATAAAACTCTGTTGGGATTTTGTAAGAATTAGAATAAGGTAGTGGAAGCGTTTAGCTTAGATTCACTCTCACATTATTGAATAGATTCTACTGGTAGATTAAAAAATATTTGGTGGTGTGGGGCTTTTGGCATGTGTGGTGTTTTTTCTGAAAGTAAAGTACTATAAGCAGTATTTAAGGATTTATGTTTGCACAAAGATGAGTTATACTTAGTCTGGGAAAACAGATTATGATAAAAAACTTGATGTCTTCATAACACTATAGATAACTTTGGAACCTTATGATCTGTTCTAATTATGCAGATTATTCTAATTCTAGCTAACTAAAGAAATGACATTTGCATTTTAGGGTACGAAAAGTAGGCCTTCCTGACTGCAGCTCTTGAGCGTTTTGGGGAAAAATGAAGCAGTTCCTGTGTTCTGAGCTGGGGTTCAGACCACACGAGAACAGCATCATGTGTAGAGCAGAGAAGAGCAGCAGTAATAACACCCTTTTCCTTCCTGTGTAGTCACCAATGAAGGAAGTTGTTAATTATCAGCTATAGATATGCTTCTCATTTTTCAAAGCTTATACTAGCTGGTAACTTTGATTATAGAGTATTTGGGGCTTTACATACATTGCCTCATTAGGGAGACAATAAACCAGTTTTAATATGTCTCAGTCTGCTATTTTCAGATGAAACTGTCATCATGGGCCTTTTTTGTTACACTTCACAGCCTGGAATATTTTTTCCTTTAGTTTAGCATGTTTTTGTCTCCCTATGTATTGTAGCCTAGATATTATCTTTTGTGGCATTTCACCTAATAACTGTGTACAATATGTCTTTGAGTAAAATGCACAGCATATAATGCAAACTAAGCAGATATTCCTCCTAAGCTATATAAAAATGAGCACCTTAGGAGTGGTACCTCCTGAAAGTGTTCTGAGTTACTCCATTCTGTAGACACAGTGGATCATAAAAGGTGCATGCATGGAATAATGAGACTTTATCACACTGGAATTGAGTTCAGAACCTATTTGGCTGAGCGTTAATAAAATAGTATAAATAAAAGTATAATATTTTAACATTAAAATGTAGCTTGGTTTATAGCTCAGACCCAAAGCAGCATATAGATACTTAGGTATGGTCTTTTCTACTGGGTCTTGGCTTCCAGGAGGCATTTGTAGGAGAAATAGGAAGACAGGAGCCTTGGCTATAGTAAGTGTCTGAACAGGTGACTTCTTCCCTGACACCCACTGCTCTCCTTGGACCTGTGTGAGTTCTGTTAGCTGAGACTTGGATGTTGCACGCTACAATAACTGAAATTTCAATTAGATTGATCCTGTCCTTCATAGCTGAAGTATTACTTTTGGATCTAGTCTCTAGATCAGGGAAGTCAGAGCAAACCCTGGTGGTTACCACTCCTGATTAATGCCATGCTCACAGGATTACAAAGCGCTGGTTGTTTGCTGTACCTGGCAGCTAATTGCTGTGTTAATTGAGCCCCCACTGACTGCAAAGGGGCCCCCCCTTACATGGCCAGTAGAAGGGGACAGGAGGAGGGTAATTTTAGCATTGCAGTACATGGCTTTTTAATGATTGCTGGAAACTCCTTTTGCTACTACTGGCCTGTCACTGCCATCAGTGGGGTTCAGCTATTGTATTTGAATAGCCATAGGTAGTTGCATTACTGCTGAATTTTAGCTGCTCTTCACTCAATTTTAGCTGCCCTTAACATAAAACTCTTCAGAATTTGTGGTTTTGTTTTTTTTTTTTATTGCTTGAGCGCTTTGTGCTTTTTCCATTTGACAAGTTGCGAGGAGACAAGTAGTGATGAAATTATGAAAAAAATTCTGTTGCTCTGGTGCAAATGCACTTGGCCTGAAATCCAGGAGCTGGAAACACCTGAGTGAAGTGGGTGGTGAGATCCTTGCACCAGCCATTCCCATGGAACTGCTGTGGTGAGCTGCTGACTGAAGCTCTCCTGGTATAATTGGCTCAAAAAGAAAGGACAGGTAGCAAGGGACCCAGCTGGACTGTGCAATAATTTAAATACAAGCTTAAGTTCCTCTAAAGCTGTAATGTATAGTCTGGGTGTATCCTAAACATTTGAAGTTTTTACAGCTCTGTTTTGATGTCTAATTATGGACTTAAAAACTAATTTTAGGCACATGAGTCTTAAAATGTATGCCATAGAAATGCCAGGAAAATTTCCTGAGCTTTCTTGAAATACCTCTTGCAAATAAACTTTTAGGCCATGATTGAGTAAGTTACCTAAATGTGCTTTTGGGAAAACTTGCATACTTAAAGGTAATGAATAGTGGGGGATTATTTGTGTGTGTGATCATTGGCTCAAACACTTTGAACCAGAGTTCAAGCTCTGAAATTTTTGCATTCTGTTTCTTCTGGTGACACTGAAGAAGAAAATATGACTCCTGCAGCTAAAATCCCAGCAGCTGATGCTAAATAGATCTCCTTTTATGCATATACATGTAAGAGCTGAATTTTGTTATTAACAATGATTTACACTGTTTTAGAGCAGAGATATGGATCAGTTCATTCTTGTTTGACAGAGGTTACAAAAATTACAAGAAGCAAAGCTGTTGGGGAGAAATGAATAGAAATAGGAGGGGAAAATCTACCTTATATTTAAAATATGACAGCCTTTTATCTAATTGAAAAGACATTATTAGTATTAATTTGAGTCATTGTGGAAGAAAAACTTCTGTGTTACATGTTCATTAAAAAATTATGGTTAGGTGCTAGGGACCTATGTGCAGAAATTTTAGTAAATTTTGAATTTTTTGATGCTTTTGGATAAAAAGTGTCATTTTCTTTTTTGCGTCAGTCTAAGGGAGTCTGAGTGAATATGAGCAATTTATATTAGGAAATATTGCAGGAATTGAGAGTAAATTTTTTAGAGTGGATGCCTGCACAGATGTGTATGATGATAGTCATTTGTGATATAACTTCTGGTTGCCAAAGGGAGTTAATCTTTACTAGTGAAGGTCCTTTGACACCGGTAAGGTGTTCTGGGACCTATCTGGTAAGGGGATAAACCCAAACAATTTAAAAAAAATCCAAGTAAGCACAAGAAATTTTAAATCTTTCTGCATAAAAATAGAGGAATATGTAGCTTCTCTGACTCATCAAGAGAAACTTGATTTTTTTACATAGTCTTGGAATATGTATTTCTGAAACTTGATTATTTTTGGTGGAAACTAAACCAAACACACCTGAATTGTTACATTTGCCTATAGGTACAATTTTGGATTGCTGTACCACATTTATTCTTCTGTATTTAAAATATATCCATCTCTAAAAAAAAAAAGTGGACTGTAAGTCATAGTTATTTAAGCAAGAGAATAAACATCAGAATCATTGGACTGAAGAATTGTATTTTCTATTATATTTGCACCGAAAATGGTTTCAGGTTGAAATGTATACATTAATAGATTGTGTAAATAAGTGTATGCTGACCTGAAGGAGAACTTCTTTTGTGCAATGAGTTAATCCATTTGGATGAGGTGAAATTTTATTAAATGAAGCATCCCTCATTTGATTGCTTGAAACTTAATTACTGTTGCTGCTATTTCTATTATTATTCCTTCTCTTTCTCTCCAAAAGCAAACAGGATCAACACAGTTGGGTCCTGGGCATACCAATAAATTTCCAGTACAGCAGCAAAGCCGGCACTTCTCCCTTGTATTCTGAATGTGCAAATACTGCACAAAATGCTGTGTTACTACTTCTGAATTTTTTTTAGCAGAGAAAAGGTTTCTCTAGTTTCAAATACAGCATTTCCTGCTGTATTGCTGAGCAGAAAGGAGGTGAGCTTGTAGCAGTAGCAGACAGATTTTGAGAACTCTTTGTGCATATACACGATGCAGAACACTCTTGTTGTGCTGTCATTGTCACTGCCTGTGACACAATTTGCTTCCTAGGTTGTGTTTCTCAGCTCAGAGCTGCTTGAGGCTGCTAAATAGTGTACACAGCATTGCTGAGAGGCTGAACAAAGCTTGGAGAGAAAGATGTGCAACTCGTGTAACTTGGGACAGATGTTCCATCATGAAGCATTTATTTAAAGGTGGCTTGGGCTTGTGGAGAGAAAAGAAATCCATTCAGAGTAACTTTATCTAACCTCAATGGGAAAAATATTTAACAGAATGAAAACAAGAGTGTCTTGTTTTTTGACTCTTACTCCTGGCAGCGCACACATTAAAAACCCTGCAACCAAACGATCCAAACAAAACTTGAACTAAAATTCCCATGGTGGTCTCTGCAATTGCCAGACTATTTTACCCAGCGAAATCACTGAGAAGTTTTATATTCCTGAAGTTAGAAGCTTCAAGTATTGAAAATTTAAATGAAAGTCGGATTATGATTCTGTGCACATGTGCAGTTTAAATTGAGAGTTATGTAGAGTACAGAAAGAGCCTTAGATAGTTCTAAGGGCAAGTGAATTTGCCTTATTTCCCCTCTAGACTAGAATTTGTAGTGTTAGGAGCTCTATCTTTGGAAAAAACATTCACATCAAAGCAGGGAATACGTGGACCAGAGTTTTTAAGTTCGTACTATTAATTTAGAGAAAAGCCAGGTTTGTGGAAGTATTCCCACTCAACTTGCTTTTTTCTTTCCTTTTTTT